>BMAC01001191.1:107640-123254 GCA_014905375.1 Phtheirospermum japonicum | reverse complement strand
CCTGATTTCCGAGGGATTTTCCGAGGGAACGTAATTCCCTCGGAAAAAACCGAGGGATTTTTATTTCCCTCGGTGTTCCCTCGGAAAATTCCGAGGGAATTTCGTTCCCTCGTAAAATCCCTCGGAAATTTGCAGTTTTTTTGTAGTGAAATTATGATTTATGTAAAGAAAATATTAAATATATAGAAGAATTATGTATAATAATAAATAAAATCTGATAAAAATAAAAATAATATAAATTTATTTGAAGAAATTTAAAATATAAAAAATTATTTAAAATAAATATATAAATATATGTAAATATTTAGTTAATAAATTTGAATAACCCAAAAAAAATGTACAATATAAATATTTTCTCAAATGCTTTAAATAAAATAAAAAATATTAATAAAATCATATAGATAAAAATATAAGAACTTATAATTAAACTATAAATATTTAGATCATAAATATGAAACAAAACAAAAAATTCAATAATCAAATAAAATTAAAAAGAAAATTCATAAAATAAGTTAAATTAACTCAAAAAAGTTCATAATTAGATTATATAAAATTATTAAATAAATATAAAAAACAAAAGAATCGATAAAAATATAAAATAGAATAAAAAAAATAATAGCAACTGCAAAAATATTATGTGTGTGTGTGTATAAAAAATCTAAAAATAAAAATAAATATATAATATATAATATATAAATAAATCTAAATAATTAGTTTATAAATCTGCAAAACCCGAAAAAGTCGCTAATATTATAAATTATAAATATTTATTTTATAAATACAAAAACTAGAAAAAAAACCCAATAAGTTGCTAATATTATAAAATTAAATATGAATTCATAGCTACAAAAAAGTAACATTAAATTATATAAAACTATTAACTAAATATAAAAATAAAAAACAATAAAAAATTACAAGAAATATATATAATATAATATAAAAAAATGAAAAAAGCAAAATGAATAACAAAAATATAAAATTTATAATTTGATTTGAAAAGTTATTTAATAATTTTATTAACTAAAAAAAAGATAGTATGAGTACAACTAGAAAATTGATGCAACGAAGACAAAAAAAATTATAATCGATAACAAGAACTTGTCTTTTCTTCCATAATTTTATTTGTTGACTAGATCAGGTGATACGAGGACAAACCTAATAGCGTCATATCTTTCAATTTTATATATGTTACTCGAGTAAAACTCGGATGATCCAATCATTGATCCTAAATGTGTCACAGGATTGACAATGACACTTTTTTTTCTTTTTTTTTTTCTTTTTCCTGAAGAAAAAAAATTAAAAAAATTATATTATGAACATAAGTGAAAGGTAAATAACTTTATACAATTATTTGATAAAAATTTAAAATCAAAATTATATGTGGGCAGAATACAAAAATGATTATATAATCGCATAACATAAAGAATCCAATACATTATTTTAAAAATCTTAACTAAATAATTCTTTATGAACGTTTGTATATTAATAATTTATGACTAATTACTATGACTTAAAGTATTTAACATTAGAGATCCATACATAAATAATTATTATTCTTGGTTATATAATTACTTTTGTACAAATTAAAATCTATACATAAATTTTAACTTATTATCGGGTTCATACTGACTCGATAACTTGGTGGTTAATTACTCAGTGGCTATCTTGAGTCAATTATCGGGCTGATTTAAAAAAAATAACTATAGTAAAATAGAATGCATAGGCCCTCAATTAAAGTTTTAATACGATGCCTCATTTATTTGGTATTTCTTTTTTCATTTATAATTTTACAATATTTATATTTTTTATTTTCTAGATTTTGGAGATGATTTTTTTATAATATAACATTAATTAAGTATATTATTTTCTGTTTTAGAATATCTTAAGATTTATTATATGTTATAACTTATTGATCTTTGTTATTGTTTTATTATCAACTCTCAATAGATAAAGAACTATTTAAAATTAAATTTTATATATTTATTTAATTTACTCTATCACTATCGCCAATTTATTCTTTCAATGTCTTTCAAATAAATATTTAGAAATTAATGGTAATTTTATTATATTTTTATCTGATTTCAAAATAATGTCATATTTGTATTATTATATTATATTATAATATTATATTTATATTTTGTTTTATAAATTATTAAGAACCATTTATAATTAAATATATATGTAATTTATTTAACTAAGTTCATATTTTTATGATTATTTTATTATTATAGCATTTTAAGTGTGTTTTGTTACTTTTAGGATTTAGTAAATAATTATTCGGGATTTAAATTATTTTTAATTTACTCTATAGAATTATTGTGAAATAAGACTTATTTTATATTATTTAATTATTACTATCTTCATCATTTTTTTTAAATTATTCGATAAGTATTTGTATATAAAATATATTTCTTATATATATTTAACATTTTCATATTCTTTTATGACTGATTTTATTATTTTATAACATTTCTTTAATTTTTATTATTAAATAATTTTTAAAATTCATAATATTTTAATCTAATTTTAAAATAGTTTAGGATTTATTTCATATTATTTATATTTTGTGAATTTTTTAATTCTAATTTAATTAATATATATTTCTAATCTAAATGCAATTTTTTTTATTTATTTAGTTGATTATGTATTTTTTCTTTTCAAATTTACATTACAAGTATTATATTTTTATTGGTTAAAGGTTTATTTAATAATTGTATAATTATGTTGATTTAAATTATATCTAAAATAAAACGTACAACAAAGTATGACTAAAGTACAACTAGATTATTCAGTTGTACTTAAGTTGTACTAAAACAGATTGATGTGATTGAGTTATGACATAATCTAATGATAAACTTTCGTGTACATGTTGACAAATAAGTACAACGGATACCGATAATTAGAAAAACCTAAATTTATTATAAGATCTTCACTTTGTCTTTGATACAAAGACTAAAGAAGGAGATTGACTCAATGATTTGTAATAAAAGTGACTAATATGATTGTTTCGCGACTAACTAAATGGGAGAGCTTGAAAACATTGTCATGTGAGTTAAACAATAATTTGATGTATAATTTAGTATGCAAAAAGTTATTTCATAATATATAAATGTTTAGTTATTTACCATTAATTTAATTTAGGACGCGGATATAGGCACCCTATCTATTCATGAGTTCACCCCAATAAGAAAAAATCAACAAAAATGCCAAAATTACGACCCCCAAAAGAAAAAAAAAATACTACATTCCCAAACCCATCATCTTTTTTAACCCTTCACCACCACTCCAACTCTACCATATCATCAGCCACACACCGTCGCCACCACCATCGAACAGGAAGAAGAAAAAATGTGATGGGTTGTGAAAGGTAAGTGATGGATTTGGGCGACAAAGGGTAAGAAACGGATGCAAAATAGGGGTGTTCGTCTCTGGTTTCTCGAGCATATGTCATGTGTTTAAATTTTTTGATCGAACAATACAACGTTGTTTGAAAAAAAAAGAACAAGATTTAAAAGGGGCGTTCAAATCAATTATTCGAACACGTGTTTTGTGTACGAATCAATTTTTCACAGTTGTATTTTGTGTTCGAATCGATTTTTTAAACATATATTTTGTGTTCGAAAGTTTGGTTCAAACGACTTTTTTCAAGGCGATTTTTTTCGTTTTCTTTCTTCAATGGCACGACGGCGTCAGCGTATTTCTGTGTGCATGTTTTGTTTATATTTTTTTCAATAGACAATGGTCATGGCAGTGGTGGCGGTGATGGGCGACAGTTGGAGTGGTGGTGGAGAGTTGAAGGAGATAAGTATTTGGGGGTGTAGGGTTTAAGGATAATATTGACATTTGTGTGATAACATTTTTAGTAGGGTGAACTAATAAATAAAATGAGGTGCGTATATCCACGCCCTTTGTTTTAAATTTGCTCGTGTTGACCAAATTGTGACTTGAGTATTTTAAGTTATTATATTACATTAATAAATTAACAATATTACACTTATATCGAATCAATTTACACCACCCATTTCAATTCGTTAGTGCATCACACGGTAGTATGGTTAAAAATAAAGAAATGAGAGAAGAGATGTTAAATAGAATAGATACAAAATTATTAGTTGAGTATTTTAATTTTAAATATAACAAATGAGTAGAATTCAAATACAGTATTTAGACTCCTAATCCAAATATAATAATTTTTTTATTATTTTTTTAGCTAACTGCTGAGAAAAAGAAAAATAATAATAATAATAATAACAAAAGCACACACGCTAAAGTTAAAAATAGTTTTTCTTAGGTCATTAAGATCAAAGTAAGTATAAAGTGCTTATATAATGTATAATATATATTTTATAAGTTTTAAGGTGGTTGTACCAATTTCACGGTAATTTATACTTGCTATAGCCTATTTAGCTTTAAAAAAGTTTATTGTCCGAAGAAGAATAACTAAAATCGAATACTCGAACTTAACGTAGACTCAATAAAAAGCAACTTAAAGTTAAAACTACCAATTCATCTTATAGAAGGTTTAACTTTGTTGAATTAGGCGATCAACTTCTTAAACCTCACCAGCATTTACCATTTTTCCAAGTAATTAACAAACAATCTCCAACGTCCAAAATATAGTTTTTGGAACAATCACCGTCATCAACCAAGAATTGATTTTAGTATAATAATTGATTCTTATAATCACTGACTGATACGACATCAAATGTTCACGTCGGTTATATGCAGGTATTTATGATAATTTGGGTAAGCGACCTCATTTCTTGGAAGGAACATTCTTTCTGAGAGTTTGGTGAGCTGTTCTGAGAAGCCGCGACCTGAAATATGAGAGTGGTTAGCTCTTGTACAGGGTAGCGGGCTCTTATGACATGGTTCTCATTGTACCAACTCGATGCCAAGTGGCAGCTTAGCATCGAGTGTTGGGCCTTATGGTTTTTGGGCCTTAACAGGCTAATATGGGTTGTTTTGTGGGGTCCCGACGGACTATGTTACAGAAAGAATTACAGGCCTAGGCCTATTCCGGTAATTTAGCGAGATATATATTAATTATGGAAACTTAGCATACAAGAGAAATCTTAATTCTAAGTCGGTTGTGATATTTATGGTATTATAGTAGAAGAGGAGAACCCTAACTTGGGGAACACTTCTCTTATCTATATAAAGAGGATTCAGGTCTCATTCTTATATTCTAAGTTTGATTTGATCTTGCGCACTATTGAACTCTAAAATCTCTCGCTAACTTAAGCATCGGAGGGCCTACGTCGGGGCCGTCCACCGCCTTGGCTTAGGTTTTGTCTTGCATGATCGATCATGTCGCCATGAGGTTTTTGAAGATCAATCACGTCGCAGTGACGTTACTTGAAGCTATTTAGGTCGCTGACTTCGTATTTCAGGTCAGTACCCCATATTCTTGAAGTACCAATCTTTTTGGTCGCATCACTGACTTTAATTTCTCAGACAATAGTATCACGAAGCACGGTAAAAAGATTTAAATTTCTTAGACAATATTATCACAAATCACGGTAAAAGTTCACATTGATTATAAAGCTTTCTTACTTTGAAACCGACTCTTGATTTTATAAAGGTTACCTAACAACTGATCTTATAAAAATTCATGTGTTATAAATTAGAAAAAAAAAAGATGTTGTAATTAATTAATTGTAGTAATTATACATTATGTGAATGACATTCCTACTCCTAAATCATAATCTTATATCTATAAAAGAAACTTTAGTTCACATAATAAAGAACACTCTTTCATCACTCTCTTCTTTCATTTCTCTCACCCTCTTCTCTCTAGTTCACAACATGTTATCAGCACGAATCTCTAGCCAATTGAGATTGATCGAAAAATAATAGTTTTCAAAATCAAACCTTCATAAACCAAAATAATAGAAAATTTTCTGGACGATAATTCTCTACGCAGAATATTTGGAGAACCGTTTCAGGAAGTTTAATTCTGCACGATAATTCTCTACAAAATTTGCAGAACCGTTTCATGAAGTTTTAACTGTTGGATCGCTTTCAAAGTTTTATAGTGTATTCAAGACTTATCGAATTAAGATATAAATGATTTGTACATATTTGTGTGCGATTTTCGTGTGTTTTTGCATCGTGTGTTGTGTGCTTTTACGTGTTTTAGGTTTATCTTTTATCATTTTTCTTCCTTTTGATGTTTTTCGTCTCGTTAGTGTTTAATGTGTTTTTACTTTATTTTTTATGAAATAATCTAACTTTACTTAATTTTAATATTTTAGCTCAAAAGGAGGAAAACAGGACGAGCGACGAGCCGAAGCTCTGCAGGCGCCGCATTGCAGCACCCGTGTCGACGCCGAGTACCGCTTGCGTCGATCAACGCTAGGTCGACGCGTAGCTTCTGAAGCGTCGATCCTAGCCCCGTCGGTCGACGCACTGTCGACACTGCGCCCGCGTCGACCGACGTACCGTCGACGCACCTTCGACGCATATGTTCTGAAGCATAGATCTTAACTCCGTCAATTGACGCCATGGTCGACGCATAGCTTCTAAAGCGTCGATCCTATCACCGTCGATCGACGCTCTACCTGGTCGACGCGTGCAGCCTGGCTCGCGTCGATCGACGCACCGTCGACGCTCCGGCGGTTGAGCGGTTATTTTTGAAGAAATCTATAAATACCGGTTGGTTTATCATTTTAATCATCAGACTTCGTGAGGGAAAGGTCCAGAAAACTCAGAGATACACTCTTTTTCCCATTTTCAATATTTTTGAAGACTTCGTTCGAAGATCGCGTCGGAGACTCGTTTTTACATTCTACGTCGCTCATAGTCATCGTTCGTCGTTGAAGTTTGATCATTCGCTGCGTATTCTTCATGAAATATAAGTTGTAGTTCCTGCTTTTGTAATTTGGCTTTGGACTTAGTTTCATTAGTTGTATGTTTCATTATTAGTATGCTAGTTTAGTAATTTAAGTGTTTTCGAATTGCTAGTTTAATGATGATGCTTTCTCGTTTTTAATATCTGAATTTTTATGCTTTCAATTAGGTTTAATTGGTTAATCAGGTTTTTAATAATTGTATGCTCGTTTTTGAATTCGTAGTTGTAGAATCTTTCAACCAAAATAGATTGTGTGTTTAATTATAAAAATTGTGAACAAACATTTATCGACGCCGATTGCAATTCATCGTGATTCGACTCGGATCAACTTATCGCCTACAATTGCTCCATTCTCTTACGGACGAGCTTTTTATTATTTTAAACGCGAAAAAGTTCGATTCAATAAATGGTGGAGATTTTATTTTGATTTCTATGGAGTTCAATAATGAATTCTTAACAAAACATTTTTTTTCATGGAATCGTCGATGCAGATATTTTTCAAAAAATGATTTCACACAATCTAACTGTTGGATCAAGTTGATATTTTTATATATTTCTTAAGACATATAAAGGTTGATTTTGGATGGTGAAGATCGGTTTTATATATTTCTATCATTATCAAAAGGTCACTGATTTAAATATGTTTCTTGAGAAAATACTAGGAGAAATCGGTTTCTTCCACCATCGATAAATTATTGTAGTTTGTGGAGAAATACAACCATATCTCAACATATTCTAATTGAATATTATGTATTCGTGAAGAATATTATGAGATCTACGATTTCTCTTGAAGAAACAATTTTTTTATTTAATTATTATTTTACGATTTTATTTTCGTGTTATGTATTTTAATTATATCAATTCAAGTTGTTTCTCCTAAAGTAGAACAACTAAGTATATTATCTCGAAAGAATATATGTTCGTATTCTTATTTCATGTGATAATTTAATATTCCTGAAGAATATATATGTTTTTAAAAGAACCATTCATACTTGTACTTAAATTATATCATAATTCAATATTCTTGAAGAATATGGATTTTTTTTTTAAAAATCTAAATTAAATCATTGTGTTGTTGAAGTATTGCATGTTATGATATATGATACTTATTCCTGAAAATTTGTTAATATTTATGTCTTGTTGACATTATAGTTCTAGATCAATATTTTTCTTCACGAGATTACCTTTATTTTTTCTTTCGGGCAATTGATGAAGGAGAGCTTGTTCACAATTTCATCAAAAAGTTTTGAAATCTAGCCACCGACACATATTTCTCATGAGTAGACTATCTAATTAAGGTACATATTTTCTCTTTTGATATAGATGTTAATCCAAATGTATGTGTTTCTATTGTGAATTTGTTCTTGTTCTTAGAGTGTTTATAATGAATTATATATTATATTAAATAAGAAAAAAAAAAGAGGATACAATTAGATAATTCTCTTGAAATTTTATCATGTATTCACATGCGTAATATTAGAAACTTTATCTTGTTGAATTGATAATCACGGGCAAGCATGAAGCATAATCTATGTATTTTATGCATTTCTATTTTGAGACTTGGAAATTTTACTCCTATTTTTCTTGGAATATATTGCATAGTTGTTAATATGCATTATGTGGTAATTATAATACTTCTTTTGATGTGATTTTGTTTAAGAGGAGATGCATCCCTAATATTATGGTTAATATGATTCTAATGGTATCTACTAATTAATATGAATTTAAAGTATTCATTTAGTTAAACTTTTGTTATTGTCAATTAGTTAAATGACACAATTTATATGCAAGCATGATAGATTTGAGATAACAAGCTGTGTTTTTCTTTTCTTGATAAAACATGTAATCATGTATATTTGCGCACTGTGTGAGATTTATTTTTAACTCATATTTATCGTACTATTTTTTTCGAAATACGATTTCACAATTCTRAATAGTCTTGAAGATTATTAAAATATAAACCATGATTTCTAAAGAAATGTGATGGTATATTGTAATTTTTCAGTTGTGTATGATATGTTCATAAAGAACATTATAAGATATATAATCTATATTTTTCTGATGTAAAATAATATATAGTATTATAGAAGAATATTAACAATACTCTTGAAAAAATATTTTTTTATATGTTTTATTTAATTATTAAAATCATTATTTACATGTCGTTGTTATATTGTATACATTATGGTTAAGTTGTTGCTGAAGTAGCACAACTAATAGTAATATTTTTTACGAACATTATATGCCCCTGAAAATTATTTATATATTTATTTGTCAATTTTATATTCTTGAAGAATATTGATATATTGCTCCTGAAATAGTGCTATTTATGACAAATATTCAATTGAATACTTCTTTCTTTTGAAAAATGACACCTTGTCATATCCAATATTAAAAACCAAGTATACTCACGAAGGAATAACACATCAAATTAATCATTACTACTTGATAATGCTCCGAAGAACATATTTCTTATACAATTGATATGATTTAGAATATTATTTTAATTAGTTGAGCAGAGTGGTTAGAATGTAAAGATAAACCTCAAGAAAAAATATGAGAGGTTCAGGGGTTAAACCCTTATCAACACCATTATAAAGGGTTAGTGATACCACTTGAGTTACAAGCTCTTAGTGATACAATTTTGGACAATAAATCAACCAGGAGTTTTATTTTTACTTGAAATATCTATAAGAATTTGAGATAATTTATTATCAAATTAATTTGTACTATAAATTAGTACTAAATCATATATTCTTATATTGACCAAGAATTTCAATGATAGCTCTAAAGGAGTCAGAAATTACTTTCTGATTTTGAACTTGAAGTTCAGTATTATCATGATTTGGCATGACTGGTATGACCATCCCAATTTATTAATTTGTAAAGAGTATGAGAATTCTTCTATTTATTCTTTATGCTACATTCTCTCAACAAAATTAGCTATTATCACTAGTTTAATTGGAATTAGGCTCCAATAATATTCATATTTTATTACGGGGTGAGATCTTTTGGGCCCATTTACCCTCCATATTAACTTCTAGATATTTGTATCCATTAAAAGATATGTGTTATTATATCATAACCAGAAATTTATGAGGATATTTACTCTATTGGCTATGAGAGTAAAGCACCGTATGTATCTAATAAATACACTTATCATTTGCTAGTAAATTTATTTATAAAAGTTATTGATGATTTATATTTTGTTGACTATGGTTGACAAAAGCAACTGATATGCCTTATGATATTTGTTATATCATTTGATGAGAACATTTTTTTGTAATCATGTGAAATGAGTATTTCACTAGTATGCCAAACATGAGAATATATGTGAAACCTCTGTCTATGGCTTGCAGTCAGAAGCCTCCATCAAAAGTTAAACAAGTGCGATATTTGTAATCGCCCCACCACATGTCACAATGGATAGCGAATGCAGAGAACATATCAAATAAAGATAAACTTTTCATAATTTGTTAGTCATTGTAAAATAAATAATATTCTCAGCATGGGAGGATAGACATATATCATGGCAACAATAAATATGGAACGCATAAATATAATCCTCGCAAAGTTTAAAACAAACCTGAGGTTTGTACAAAAATTCGCATTTTGGGTTACTGATCATAAGGTTATCAATGGTTTTCAAGTTTAAAGGCTCAAACTTGAAAGTTATATAAAATCCTATAAGAGGATTAAGATGGCACGTCTGAAGCATGGTAACGATTTATTCAAATATTTATCCATTATATGGAGCAAATATTTGTGATGGTCTTCTCACTAAACGTTATACTCCAGTAGAGTAAACAGACATAACAAATTATAAACCCTTGAAGAGGTTCAGGTGCCTGATGATAATTTTAGAGCAGAGAGATCTCGATAAGTTATGTCTGTATAATTGGATCAAATAGAATCAATAAGAAAATAAGTCGACTATATTTATACTCATGAGCTCAATGATAGCGAAGGTGGTGTTTTTGAATTAATTAAAAGTTATTGACACAATTGTTTGGCCAAGATTGAATATGCAATCTTATAGATTGCTATATGTTTGACTAGAAGTTAATTTATATGAAATATTTTGTCAATAATATATCAATAAAGATTTATACTACAACAACATTATTTTACGTGGTGGATGATATTGAAACTTGAAGTTTCATTCAACCGACAATATAGAATAATATCATGATGAAATGAAATCCTGGAAGGATTTTGATATGCTTGAAGCATATTTGTAACATTGTCGGTTAATACGATGAGATATGCATTGCACTCTTTTTCCCTTAATTGAGGTTTTGTCGTGTTTTTTCCAATAAGATTTTTAATGAGGCAACATTATGAGCATATTCAAAGAATAATGTACTCTTTTTCCTTCACCCAAATTTTTCCCATCGGGTTATTCCTTGGAAGGTTTGACGAGGCATATTCTTTGCATAACAATGATGTATAAACATCAACATATGATATAGAACTCATGAATAGTTTATAAATCAGATTATATTTCAAAGTTTGAAGATAGATAGATGGCAAACTCGAGAACTACTACCAACTGAAGTCACGGGAGTAGCTGTACTCTTTTCCTTCGATCAGTTTTTTGTCCCACAGGGTTTTTCTGACAAGGATTTAATGAGATAGCATTTGAACACTATAAGTGTGAAAAGAAATATTTCGTATATGTCACAACTCATATGTGACTACACAAAAGGTTAAAAGACAAGATATATATCTCTCGAACTTCTACACACAAGATCTCAATAAAATGACAATATCGATATCCAGCAAATTCGCTTATATGATAATTTGGCGGAATTATTCACGAAAGCATTGTCATTATCATCGTTTAGAATATTGGTACACAAGATTGCATGCATCAACTCAAAAATCTATAGTGATGATTTTCAGGCGGAGTAGGGTTGTACTCTTTTTTCTTCGACCAGGTTTTGTCCCATTGGGTTTTCCTGACAAGGTTTTAACGATGCAGCATTTTTAAGGTCATTCAAGGGGGATTGTTGTAATTAATTAATTATAAAAATTATACATTATGTGAATGACTTCTCTACCTTAAACCCTAATCTTGTACCTATAAAAGAGACTTTAGTTCTCATAATAAAGAACACTCTTTCATCACTCTCTTCTTTCATTTCTCTCAAACTCTTCTCTCTTCTCTCTAGTTTCACAACAAAAGAAAGTATATAGTGAAGGGATCCTCATATATGATTTTCATTATAACTTAAACCATAATTATAGCCAAACTTCTAAGGGTATAATCGTAATTACATAATTTCTTCAGGGGAAAAATAGTCATTGACATATAACAATAAATATATATATACTATTTATAATATTAAAGTGGGTGAAAATTAAGCATTTATAATATTCTCCATTTAACGACTATTTACATAAATGTCTCGTGAACTAATTGAAGAAAAATCCAATGGGTTAAAAACTTCCAAACTATTTGTAGTAAAGCTTATGGCGATAATATACTGTTGTACCGTGACTTTGCTTAGGAAAACCCTGTGGGACAAACCTGAGAAATGTGGTAGCGTAAAATTGCTCCCCCTCATATTGATCATTCTTGTAGGAGTATTCATGTGTTGCCTCATTAAAGCTTTTATCAAGAAAACCCGTTGGAAAAAATTGATCGAAGGAAAAAGAGTACAACTACTCATTCTAATTACATATATTTAAGGAATTGTATTTATTTCTCTTGCAGCACTCATCATACAATGAATATGTCTCGTTAAATCCTTATTCGGAAAAACCCAGTGAGAAAATCCTAATGAAGGAGAAAATGGTACATTATCCATATTTAATATACGCCTTTAAGTTACCTCGTTTAAAACCATGCTAGGACAATCCATTGGGACAAAACCTCGGCCAAGGGAAAAAGAGTGTAACGCTAACTTGCATGTAATTGTTGTATTTTTCTCGTACTTTTTTATTAGGGGTTAGCTTCGTTTCTAGTAGTTTTGAGTCGTTTCTCATTAGGTTTTTCGGTCATTTTCTCATTTTTAAGATTAAAGCTTGGTATGTGCGTTATTGGTGTCGATTCGTGGGTTTTAAATTCAAAGTTCTTATTTTGTAGGAGGCACGATGAATTGGACTGGATCTAAGTTGCTGAGGATTGAGTCGAGGCCTTGAAGCTCAAAAATACGTGCCGAAACGAGGAAATCGAGCCTGATCGACTGCCCAATTGACTGATCTTAGTCGATCGACAGGGCAGTCGATCGACTGATCCCATGAAAATCGACTGCGAGCCTCAAAAATCGACTGCTCAACAGAGAGCTCCCCCAATCGGCAAGGCAGTCGATCGACTGCTCCCAAGAGAATCGACTGCAAGCCTCGAAAATCGACTGCGCAACAGAGAGCTCCCTTAATTGGCATGGCAGTCGATCGACTGACCTTAGTCGATTGACAGGGCAGTCGATCAACTGTGAGTCCGGGATTCATGAGTGTTTTGACGTCCTTGCACCTACTAATAACTATATAAACCCTACAACTTGACTGGAGAGACTATCCACTCATTCCCCAACTCTTGCATGAGTATTGGGCTTAATTCTCTCTTAGATTTCTAGATCTACTTTCTCCTCTTCAGGTTTTTGGTTTAATCTTCAAGCGTTTCCTTGGGTTTGTTAGCCTAAGAAGAATCTAAATACTCCTTTGGATTAGTACTTTTGATTGTAATTCAAGTTATTGGATCCTCATCTTTTATTATAGTAAGCTTTCCTTTTAGTTTCAAGTTTGTTCTTCATTTTCATGCATGTTCTTCAATTTTATGCTTTTTGCCTTAACTCCTTGATTACTTGTTGAATATTATGATTTGGCTATGATTTCTAGATGAGTGACACATCTAGATAGCAGATCGGGTCTTAGATTGTTGAAATCCTAAGTTGTTCTTGTTCTTTATTTGCAATTTAATTTCCATGCATAGTCTTGGCTTAAATCCTAGATCTATTGCTTGATCCTTGTTATTTCACATAAGTTTCGAACTTTGACGTTAATTTTCATTGCTCTTGCTATTTGTGCTTTCAATTTTAGTAAATTTTCATTTTTCAAGTTCTTATGTACATGCAAGCTTAGTTGTACCTTGTGCATGCATGCTTGTACTTGGTGAAACAATGTTTTTTTTTTTGTTATTTCCTTGATTTGCTTGCATTTTCAATTAAGGCATACGACTGAGGCATTCTACCAACATGCAATTTCAATTCCTAGGATAGTTTAGTTAGTTTAATTGCTTAATTTTTATTTCCCTTTTACTTTCAAAGCTTGAAACACATTGAAACTCATAATTGAATCGATTTCCAATAAGACCAAGCCATGAACCTTTAATTTTCCAAAACCACGAAAAACTACACTTCAAACGCGTATTTTATAAGTATGCTTGGGGCATCTCAAAGTCCTTTTGGAATTTGTTCGAGTATATAATATAAGCCAGTCGATACTCTTCATTTAGATTCTCGTGAATAAGGATTTTCAGATATTTCATATTTATCGCATAAGATAGTAATATATCATATTCAGTGCTTACATGTAATTGATACATTCAGTCTCATATCTTCATTTCATCGAAATACACTTAAAAACATCTTATGTAAATTTTATATTAATTGTGACTAGGCTGCCTCGTTAAAAACCTTGTTTGGTAAAAAAAATTGGGATAAAAACCACAACTAAGGAAAAGAGTACAACGTATTAATTTATTTCACAATAATATCATTATTTTAAGTCGTTACATGTATTAGTAATATATACGAAACCTCTTTAGGAGTTCCAGTCTCAGTCTTCATCCAGCCCACACACTACTACTTTTATTATAAGGGCATATATATCAACATCGATATTTTTTTATGGATTTTAATATACTCATTATCAGTAATCATCCGCAGCGCTATTCTTTTATAGTATGTCGACACTTTTCAATTTCATGTCATTCCCCATAACGACATAATTTATTGAGATATCTCGTAACCAATCATCTCCAAGGACTTATACATTATAATCATGTCTATATACTCTTTAAAGATATATGCCCCCTATACCATTCATTTGATATTTATATTTGGGGAAATATTCAACGCTTACGACGTTGTTTGATTTATCGTAACATGTGTAGTTTGTATACAAGAACATTATCAATATTTCTTATATATTTTAAATTCCAAGTTATTACTTCGATTATGAGGATATAACATATTACATTTCATAATTATTTTCAACTATCAATACTCCCCCTCATGCTGAGAAAAATCTGAAACCAAACTCATACAATTGGCATGACATTAATTATATACTATAAGCATTTAACTTCAACAAGGGTGTTCATATTATTTTGCACTTTGTTCTCGATATTGATAATGACTTGGAGGACTTGTAATAGTTTATCAACTGATATTCCACTTATATGCGCATATCCGATCATTTCATGTTCTATTCAAGTTATTGGGACATATTACTAGTTTTATCATTTGATTTGGAAACCATGCTCATACAGCAAGCAAATCACCTCGTAAACTTCCAGTTACGAATCATATTCTCATGTGACTATCTAGTGGATTCATAAAATCTAGTAGCACACGTGAAGAAAGATTGGGCCCTATATATATGGGGTCTTCTACGGTGTCGTGAGGGCACCATTCTTCACTTAATCACATCCATTGGATCAAAAGTTGGTTACAAATATTGGTAAATGAATGGATGTAAATGCAGGGGGTGGGGGGCATGGTGCCTTTACGGCACTGTAGAGATCTCTTATATA
>BMAC01001191.1:77298-106795 GCA_014905375.1 Phtheirospermum japonicum | reverse complement strand
ATCTCAAAGTATGTAACTAATAATTATTAATAAATTTATTCTAAACATTAATATATGAAATGATTTAATAATAATAATTAATAAAATAGATATTAGACATGGGTTTAGAATGTGACGCATTTTGGAATTCTGCAAGTATGTAACTAATATATTAATAAATTTAATTTAAACATCAAATACAAAATTATTTAATATTTATAATAATTAATTAATAGATTAGACATGTACAAGACACAAGTTGGGAATACATTATTTTAATGTTTTATTTTAGATCTAAATTAAATAATTATCACAAATATTTTTTATATTTATCTTTTGATAAGTCTCGTATAATACACGGGTGTTAAACAAGTATATATTTATGCAAAGTCCTCCTAGTGTATGTGTCTGCTTCGTATGCTTCACTTGGATAATAAAAAAAATTTGGTGTTTCGGTTGTTTATGTGTCTTTTGAGCCTAATTTATACCTAATTTAATATTTTTCTTTTATTGTATCCTACCCTTATTTATTTTTATTATATTTAGCCTCACTTAATAGGTTTTTTTTGTTTAATTCAATAACTTTCTTTTATACTCCTAATATAATAACATAAATAAGTCATATATAATTATTAGAAAAAATCTAAATTAATTATTTTAATTAAAAGACAAATTATATATGAAATAATTTTAATTAAAAAAAATTATTTATGAAAATAATTAAATAAATTGTATTTATAATAAAAGTTGATAAAATCTAATTTTGAAATTTTATGTATTCTATATATGTAAATTATGATATATTTTCAATGTAACTAAATATTAGTAATGAACTCAGTCTAAATATAAAAAAAAATAGAATTATATAATAATAATTAATTATATTTATTAGACAATGGCACAATGCGAGAAGGCTTGAGAGTATGATACCTTTTGAATTTTTCAAATTATGTAACTGTAATTACTAAAAAAAGTCTAAACATAAAAATATAAAATGAGTTAATAATAACTAATTAATATAGATTAGATACGGGTTGAAAATGTGACATCTTTTGAATTTTTATAAGTATGTAAATATAATTATTAGCAAACTTAATCTAAACATTAAAATATAATATTAATCAATAATTATAATAATTAATAAACTGAACAGGGCACGGGTTGAGAAAACATCATTTCAATTTTTATTTTAAATTAAAACTTTATAATTTTCACAAATAATTTTCATATATAGTTTTTTATAAATCCCGTGTAATACACGGGTGTTAAATCCGGTTATGTAAATTGATATTATTGAACACTTGTACCTGGAAGATTCTTATATATATTATAAAACTAGTTATGTCTAGCGTGAGGTATTTATTTTAACACAGAGATAATTTACCGACATATCACATCATCTTGCAGTGATATTTCAATTAAACCACTATTCAAATACAACGTTCAAATACAGTAGTGTAGATCGTACTCTTCATAGTACTGTTTACTATTCAAATGCAACGAAGTATTTTATACGCTTTATACCAATCTATAAATAATCGAGATAATCACAAAATTCACACCCACAAAGGTCCAGATTTCTTAATACGTTCAATTCTCTTAAATGTTCGTAAATACTACCCATCTCTTCCAATAAATATATTAAAAATAATTTATAAATCTCGACTTAAAAGATTGAGAGTGTTAATGAGTTGTGACAATCTAGAAGATATTCGATTTTTAATCGAAGCACAAGTTCGATTATCTATTGAATTCTCAAACTCATTCAAGTATATGCTAAGTATGGGTAGAAGTAATTTTTCAAAGAAAGGTAGAGCAAAAAGATTAGGTGGATGCTATAAATGTGCTCGATGGAATTGTGACACACGATGCAAATATGTGGATTTTGTGTCCAATAATCGAGAAGATACATTCATCAAGGATGGTTTGAGTAAGGAGTCTTTGGATCATAACTTCCAACAGATTCTTGAGACACATCCTAGTGAATACGTGCATCATGAGATTATGGCTTTTTGGGTTCAATTTAAAGATAAACGAGAACGATATAGTCTTGAAAAACTTATTTCAAAAGACTCTGTTTGTAAATGTAGCTTACCAAAATAGCAAAATAATGTATTTCTATTATTTTGTAAAGAGAAAGTGTTTTTCAATTGTCGAGAGATATTCCTGGAAAAATCAAAAGATGTACACATTATTAATAATCCAATGTTAAGGAGGAGTTTATTTAAACCATAAAGATGTGTAAACGACATAACCACTAATACATGTTGATATTGATTAGAAATGTTAACATAAAATAAATAAAACAAAGAACAAGAACAAGAACATGAAGCCAAAAATCGCTTATACTATCATTCATGCTGAAGGCTAATATGGTGAGTATGATAATAAAAACAATGATGATTATCATCACTCGTTCAAAAATTTTTAAAAATATTAGTGTTGAGAATTTATTAGGAAGATGAGAGAATATGAGGTAACTGTTGAATGAAATGTGAGTGTATATATAGAATAAAAAATTACTATCACTAGCCTTTAACTAGTCGTTGCCTAGACATTGGAAGAGATGAAAGGAGTGTGAAAGTGTTTGTATCATGTAGTAGAATTTTATTTATTTTGTAATAATAAAAAGTTTTCCAGTTGCCGATGGATAAGCGTTATTTCTTTCTATAGTTAATATCCTATCTGTCTTCTTTCTGTTGCGACAATCAAACAGAAAATAGTGATATCATTTATTAGTTCATGAATATCTTTTATCATTTTCAAATGTAAATAGTGAAATCATTAATGATCTTATAAGAACTTCTCTTTAATACAGAGTCATTGATCATAAATTTAAAATTTTAATAGAAAAAGATAAATGAAAGTTTCAGAATCCACGCAAAGAGGCAATTCTTTTCTCATCCACTAAAAACCATATGTGTTCTTGGTGGATCTATACAGATAGGTCATATTCCATATATAGATATGGAAATTCAACTTGCAAGGTAATTAGGGATGCAAAAGATCAATATACTATATGGAGGAGCCAACTATAGACTTTACAACAGTTTTACATCTTCTGCACATTACTGGGGAATAGATGTGAGTATTATACTTTTTCATAGAGTTAAAACCAACACTATCATGGGTCCAGCTGGATTGAAACTTCAAACATAATCTTTTCATGATTGTACGATGTAAATGGTGAATAACAGTGATGCTTTCATCGTCCTTCCAGGTTCTTATGATACATTGAATGAAATATTTAATATCACGTCATAGGAAGAGTGTAACTTTCATTCCAAACCTATATGCTTGTTAAATATTGATAATTTCTTTAATGGTTTGCTCACTAGATCAATGTGTAGATCATGAGTTTCTCTCTCATTCAGCGAGGAAAATACTTATATATGCCAACACAATTGTTGAGCTACTTACAAAATTTCAAGTATATATGTTGGTTCAAGATTCTGTGGAAGTTAAAACTTGTCGGTTATAGACTATCTGTGCAAAAAAGGAGCCCAAATTCTTTAGATCTCTCACTGTAAACTCTCATGATTAGTAGGGGGTGACAGAATTACGGAGTAAATAATCTCAAGACACACCCAACCTTCACGAGTTTAAAATATAATTATGTATTTCAATGTCTAGTGTTTACTGCTTTTAAGCTAACTTCAATATCTCCACTTTGATTATTTTTTACTTCTTATGAAGTAATAATGACATCATTTTACCTTTATGCAAATATAGAGGTTTAGTACATCGCGGCTATAATGTCAATGATATTTTTTTCTTCAAGAGAATGTCATTATCATGTCAATGTGATCTTATGATTCTTTCAAGCGATATATTTCTTTTATCAACATAAAATTTATTGAGCAATTACTTTCTTATATTATCTATTGGTAGTTACTATCACTTGCTCAGTTTTCTCCATTAATATCCAATAGATGTGGGGAACGAATTTCATTTCTATTGGCTGCTACTTCGGGAGCAGAATTCATATGATTGTTCAATTATTTTTGTAGAGTAAGATTTAGTCGATCGTGTGGTATAACCCACCACGTTAGCATTATTACAATTTTAAAGTGCATAAATCTAAATAGCAACAGTCAAATTGCATAATCAGTAACTACTTCTTTGGAAGTAGGATCTGCTTAGTAGATGGTATCACCCCTCACTTGGTAGAGACATTTTAAGATTTGTTTCACTGTAAGATTTGTATGGATTTTATTTTATTTTTATTGATTTTACATATTTGTTGGGAGTTTATAAAAGTTTTGTGAAATCTCATGTTTAAAGATGGAATTTGGTAGTGGGACTTTGTATGTATAATTAACTTAAAATTCTAGGAAAATCCAGTCAAATTACAAATCCAAATAGTATTTGACTTTTTAAATACCTCATGACAATTTAAGAATTCAAAATATCTCAAATAAATACCTTGAGACTTTTATGGACATTTAATAATCCATTATAAATCTCAATTAAATACCTCAAAACTTTTATAAGTTTTAAAATGTCTTAATTAAATACATCAGGATTTTAAAAATCTTAATATGTCTTTAAAAGTCCTAAATGAATACACCCCCCTAAATGCAGAAATGTAAAATCATTCGTCTTGTGATAATTGAGCTCAACACATATGAAGTATTGAAATATTTAAATAACAGAAATTAAAATCAATAAATAATGGTTGAATCCACCATTTGGACATTATTACAGTAAATGAAATGCAAGAATCTAAATTACAAATATTTAACTATTTCTCCAAGAGCAGGGTTGTCCAAATTATACTAATCCATGATCAAAATTATTAAATGGTCAAATTATGCATAGACGATTGAAATTCGGTCCAAATAATGACGACACTTCGACTTTATGATTCGCAAGTTGTCAAATCATTTTCTCAATATATGACCATCACCGAGTAGGTAATTGTACGTCGAACCATCAATTGTCACCAATCACAGCAGTGCCGCCTGGCCATCGCGAGATGACATCTATATCTCTTTATATAATTATCATCGACTGGATGATTATATATCAAATTGTAGGTTGTCATCAATCTCTGCCAGTCACTGGCGGTCGGGCCACCTAACCGGCACGTAGTGCCACATATATTTTTTTGTAGAGTCTCAGTAGTATAGAAATAAATATACAAAAGTCCAAATACCATCATGCAATTCTCCACAATCAGGGCACCAATTTATTAACTATTAGAACTTTGAAATTTCATATCTTAAATAAATTATTATTTAATAAATTAATATTGGTCTCAAAATGAAGCTATCATTAAATTGAACACTATGGTATTAAGAAAATTTGATTTCGATAATGTATATTAATTATATCAAAAGAAAAGTTGTATCATTAAATTGAACACTATGGTGTTAAGAAAATTTAATTTCGATAATGTATATTAATTATATCAAAAGAAAAGTTGTATTGTGACTTAAATACCAAATATATTAAAATAGTAATATATATTAGTAATGAGTTTCTTTTTCTTACCTTGCTTTTACATCTTCATTGCTTTGGTTGCCTCTTTTCTCTTTCTTCTGTCGGCCAGAGACTTCATTTAGTGCATTTACATTTTTTTCATTTCATTTGTCCTTCTCCTTACATTATTTTTTATCTCTCGGTAACTCACACGTATCTGCATACAGTACCTCATGCACATATACCATACAATAGTGAAGAAGATGATAGGTTTTGGTTTTGAGTTTGAGTTTGGATTTTGGGTAGCCATGGATTAGAGGTAATCATAAGTTTTCTTTAACTTTTGTAATTTGAAGGTATCATTATATTTTGATGATGGGGGTTTATATTGAAATATCTTAGTTGGCCATGAGTGATCCACCAAGAAGATTAACTGCGAATTTTATATTATTTTTTAAAGCTCAAGGCCATAGGTATATGACGAGTAGATTGGAGATCCAGGTTAAACTCTAATTTCACACAAGTATGATAAGTTCTGAACTCTTGAGTATTTAAGTTTGCAGGGATGAGGAAGAAAGTATCCCAGTGTAACATGTTTGTAGAGAAGGATAATAGAGTCAAGTGTTCATATGTAATAATTCGATTTCTAATACAGAGAATCATCTATAGTATAGATGCAACTGATACGATATCAAATATTCATGTAGCCATGTAGGTTTGTAGGAATTTATGAGGCGACCTCACTTTTAAAACGGGCGATCTCCTCTATAGGGGGCAAGCTGTTGAGGGAGTGACGAGCTCTTATATGAGGGTGGCGAGCTCTTTTGAGGTGAATGGTATTATGACAGTTCGGTACTGAGAGCTGGGCTTTATGGTTAATAGGATCTTGGCCCTGGTGGGCTGATATGGATAATGATATGCGCTCCCGGCGGACTAAGGGCATGAATATGGTTATTGGCCCATGGTTACTACGGTAATTTGGCGAGAGTTCTAATATCTATAGTAACTTAGCATATAGGATGAATCATAATTATAAGTCGGTGGCTATTTATGGTATTGTGGTTTTAATAGGAGACGGGAGCCCTAGATTGAGAACACATCTCTTATTTATATAAAGAGGACACAGGCCTCACTTTTTACTCTAAGTTGATTTCTATCCTAGTTTTTGAGCTCTCGCATATCATTATTAAAAGGGGACTAACTTAAGTATCGGAAGGCCTACACCATGGATGTCTGGCTTGGGTTTTATTTTGTAGGTTGATCAGGTAGTCAGGAGTTCTCTAGAGGTCTATCAGGTCGGGAAGCACGTATTTTAGGTCAGTATTCTATTTTCTTGGTGAACCAATCTTTTTGGTCGCATCAAGTGGAGCCGTCTGTGGGAAGGAAGGGACATTGAGTCCTTAAGCGAAAGGCGTGAGATTTCTAGAAAGCAAAACATGAAGGGAATATCTATCATACCTCAAACTTTGGATTTTGACTCTGAGGCGAGTAAGGCTAAAGAGGTAGACAAAGGGAAACAGGTTGAGGAAGAACAAACACCACCACAGGGAGAACCAACAGATATGACGGTTACAAAAACACCACCACCGTCACCACAAAAAGAAAGGGCGAAAAACTCGGGGGATGAGAATAGGAAAAGGCCCTAGAAATATTTAAAAAAGGGGATGTCCATGTTGGGACCAAGGAGTAGAAAGAGTTACCAAAGTGGAGAACTTGTCACATTGATGGGATCAATGTCTCCGAGCAAGTTGGAGAAGATCTTGGTGGGTGAAGACGATAGTGAGGAGGATAAGGCTAGGAGGAAAGATGAGGAATACAGGCTAGGACCACTAACTCCAGGCCAAAAGAAGAGCAGGGAAAAAGAACCTTGGATGTCAGATCCTGAGTTGACTCGGACCATAAAAAGGAGGCGGTATCAGATAGAATACCCATCGTCATCTGACGAGGAAGAAGACGAGGACAGCGCAAAGTTCTTAAATAAAGTCCATGAAGAAGAACCTCTCATGGAGGTAGAAGAGGTTGAGTTGTTACCTACATCCCGCGCGTTGAGGGATATGCAAGAGGCAGTACGAGCATTGCAGAGGCAGGTCACGGGAGTAGGAGGAGAGGAGTCAAGGGGTCATTGATTCTCAGAAGGGGTATTAAGATCAGATTTACCTCGCGGATATAAGGGGTTGGATTTTTATTATGAGGGGATATCGGACCCCACACGTCATGTGCAGAGCTTTGAGAATGAGGCGGTGTTGAGGAAGTATACTGGTGTTGTAGCATGTAGGGCCTGCCTATCCACTTTAAGGGGATTAGCGATCAACTAGCGCTGGGAAGGATCACTAGTTTCCAGGTCTTGAAGTTGGCCTTTTTGAAGCATTTTGCCAGCGCCAAAGTACATACGAAGATCGCGCAATCTCTTTTTTCAATGGTACAGCGACCTGGGGAGAATTTGAAGAGTTATGTTACCAGGTTTACTAGGGCTACTTTGGAGGTGCCCGTAGCCACGGACGAGATGAAGGCGGGAGCTTTACATCAGGGAGGATGGGAGGTCTACGAACATTGCTGGCTAAGCGATCTGCACACACATTTGAGGAGGTCCTGAATAGGTTCATGAAGTACATACATGTGGAGGAGGCTGAAGAGGAGCATAGATTACGCTTTAGAAAGGAGGTCGGAGAACCAGAGAGAGTGCGCCCAGAAGGTCGGACCTTAGAAGAGACACAAGGCGACCTACTCGAGCACTCTTAACCACGGGAGCAGATGTTAGAGGGGCGACAAGAAGTGGAGGAAGAGTATAGAGGGAAGACACAGACTTCACACCCTTGGCCATGCCACAAGCATGGGTGTTCACAATTATGGAGAACCAAGTACCTGATGCTATCAGGTGGCAGGAGAATTATACAGCAATCCCTATTAACCCAAGGTCTCGGTCCTTTTGCAGGTTTCACAATAATTATGGGCATTCAACTGAGCGATGCAGGCACCTAAAGGAGGAGGTTGAGAGGTTGATCAGAGGTGGACATTTGAAAGAGGTGGTATATAAAGACAAGGAACCTCAAGAACAAAGACAACCACAACCTGGGCCACGTCCAAGAGGACCCCCGTAAGCACAAGTGGGGGGACAACCACGATAGGAGAGGTAAAAACGGGATGAACGAGGAGGAGCTGCTGGAAATAATAGGAGGACAATAATATGATATCAGGCGGACCAATAGACGGAGAAACAAACAACGCACGAAAATGACACGTGAATGCAGGTCACTCGGGACCATGTGAGGTCGCTGCAATTAACAGGCGACCTCTAGCATTAGGACCAGTAATTTCTTTTGGCCCGGAGGAACGACGGGGTTTGCAGGTGGAGCACAATGATGCACTCGTAACTGAAGCTAAGGTAGTAGGATATGAGGTTGGGAGAGTATTTGTGGACAATGGGATCTTAGTGAATAATCTCTATCAGATATGCTTGGATCAGATGAGTCTGAAGGTAAAGGTACGACCTGTGAAAACACCTATATGTGCTTTTAATGGAGCACAGGTTGTCAAGGAAGGAGAAGTGGTGCTTCTAGTTGCATGGGGAAAGGTCGAGATATGAGTATAGAAGAAACTAAAGTTTTTAAATCATCAAGGCCACTTCAACGTACAATATTATATTGGTGCGATCTGCTCAATGAACTCCAGGATGTCACTTCCACCTATCACATAAGTATAAAGTATGCAGCGGGAAGCAAGGTAGGTGAAGTAGTATTGGAGCAACAGGTCGTGAGATCATGTTATCAGATGACCGTGAGAAAGGGGATGAGTGAGGGGAAACAAGAGAGGAGCGACGATGTTCAAGAATGAATACTTATCTCTAAAAGGATGAGGTAGGAGTAGAATCCTATCCGGCCTCATGAGGAGCTTATGGAAATCGCATTGGAGGAGGATAGGCTAGAACATACCACCAGAATAGGAACTCGGATGACGGAGAACGTGAAATTGGAGCTGATCGCTTTATTGAGGGAATTTTGGGACATCTTGGGTTTTAGAAATGGGGAACTACCAGGAGTATCTCCTGAGGTCGTGCAACACCATTTGAATGTCGATCTAGAGGCGCGACCTGTACGATGGAAAAGAAGACATTTTGGGCAGAATTAGACAAGGTGATTGAGGAGGAGGTACAAAAGTTGTTAAAGGTTGGCCATATCCATGTGATCCAATCCCCGGAGTATTTATCCAATGTCGTGATGGTACCTAAACTTGGCCAAAAATGGAGGATGTGTGTAGACTTCCTCGAACTGAAAAAAGATTGCCCAAAAGATCATTACCCATTACCACGTATTAACCAACTGGTAGGCTGAACTTCGGGTGCGAGCTATTGAGTATGACGGATGCATCACAGGGATACCACCAAATACCATTGGTGAAGAAGGACCAGACTAAGGTGAGCTTTGTCACCTCAACGGGTATGTATTGCTTTGTTTCTATGTTGTTTGGGTTGAAAATGAAGGAGCGGCCTACCAAAGACTGGTAGACAACATGTTCAAGGACCTGTTAGGGTCAACTATGGAGGTATATGTGGATGATATGTCGGTGAAGATCAAAAAGGAATAATTACATGTGGAGGACTTGAGGGGGGCCTTTACTACACTAAGGTATTACGGCATGCGGCTAAACCCTAAAAAGTGTGCTTTTGGGGTCCGATCTGGAAAGTTTTTGGGATACATGGTGACGGAAAGAGGTATTGAAGTCAATCCATAGAAAGTGCGAGCTGTCATGAAGATACCATATCCTCGGACTGTAAGAGATGTACAGGTGCTAACAGGTCGCATTGCAGGGCTTAGTCGTTTCATATCTAGATCATCGGAGAAGGTTTTTTTTCATGACTTTGAGAAAAGGGTCCAAGTTTGAATGGACCAAGGAGGCAATAGAGGCTTTTGATAAGCTCAAGGAGTACTTGGCTGAGATCCCATTACTAACTAAACCCATGTCAGGTGATGATCTGATCCTTTATATATCGGTCAGAGAGGTCGCGGTAAGGTTGGTGCTGATCGGGGAAGAAGCTGGTGTTCAAAAGCCTATCTACTATATCAGCCAAATTTTAAGGGGAGTTGAGTTGAACTACTCAAAGCTCGAGAAAGGTGTATTTGCATTGATCTATATGGAAAAGAAGCTTTGACCTTATTTTTTGGGTCACAAGGTCAGGTACGCACTAATTTAGCTCTCAAATGGGTATTGAGTAATCCAAATGTGTCGGGGAAATTGGTGAAGTGGGCAGTTGAGCTCAGCGAATATGACGTGGTGTATGAGCCAAGAATAGTGATTAAGGCTCAAGTGTTGGTTGATTTCCTATAAGAGACGGTGTGCTCAGCAGAGAACGAAACTGAACAGAAGGCATGGTTGCTGCACGTGGATGGATCGACTATGATGTCGGGAGCAAGGCAAGGAGTTGTTCCAACTATCCCGGAAGGAGAGAATCTAGATTTTGCGATCAAGTTAGGGTTTAAAGCCTCCAACAATGCAGCTGAGTATGAGGCATTGCTACAGGGTATTAAGATGGCAAGTGATTTAGGAGCAAGGCGGGTAAAGGCATACACTGACTCATAACTGGTAGCTCGCAAGTATGATAGGTCTTTTGAAGCAAGAGAGGAACGCATGCAGGAGTACTCGAGAAATCTTAAGGAGTGAGTGGTCTAGTTTAAGGAATTTAGATTGGAACATCTATCGCGAGCTGATAATACTAGGGAGGATCAGCTCACCAAAATGGCAGGGACGTTGGGTACTTGTAGCATAAGGACGATTACTTTGATAGAGTTAGCCCACAACAATTTAGAAAAGGGAAAAGAGGTCATGGAGATAGGCGAAGCAGGGGACTGGCGGGCGCCGATTCAGGAGATTCTCGATTAGGTGGTCACTGGGAGTATTCAGTTGCCTACTAAAGAGGCCAATATGGCGGCACAATTTTGTTTGATGAATGGGTGTTTGTATAAGAGGTCGCACTTTTGGCCATACTTGAAGTGCTTATTACGAGAAGAGTGACTAGAAGTATTGCGGGAGATACATGAGGGATACTGTGGAGATCAAAAAGCAGAACGTTAGTTGGGATGGACTTGTGAGCACGGTTTTTCTGGCCAGGAATGAAGGGGATGGCGGGCGAGCTCGTTATGACTTGCAGGAAGTGTCAGATGTACGCACCTATTATCCATGTGCCCACAGAATATATGATGGTGATGAGCTCACCCTGCCCGCTTGTGCAATGGGGTATCGATATAGTGGGGCCATTTCCAAAGACGCTCTGCAAGAAAAGGCATTTGGTGGTCACAGTGGATTACTTTACAAAATGGGTGGAAGCCGAGGCTGTGACCAACATAGCCGAGCAGACCATAATTGATTTTATATTTAACAGTATTTTTTGCAGGTACAGCGTGCCACGGATATTAGTCTCAGATAATGGTGCACAATTCAATGGGCACATGATGCAGGATTGGTGCAAAACGATGGGGATGAAACAACGATTTGCTTAAGTAGCACATCCTCAAGCTAATGGACAAGTTGAGGTTACTAATAGAATTATTGTGTATGGAATTAAGTTGATGTTGGAAAAACCAGGGGGACTTTGTCTCGAGGAGCTATCTTCTGTTTTGTGGGCTTATCGGACTGCCCCGCGAACTACCACAGGCGAATCACCTTTTAGTTTGGTTTATGGTATGGAAGTTGTCATTCCAGCAGAAATACTGGGAGGGTCACATCCATTCTAGCAGAAATACTGGGAGGGTCACATCGACTAGAATCCTTTAACAAGGAAGAAAACGAGCGATTGGCTAGAGGAGCTTTGGGAATAATTGAGGAAATACGAGACAAAGTCACAATGCTGGTGGAAAGGTATAAACAAAGGATTCAGGTAGCATATAACAAGCTGGTGAAAAGAAGATATTTTTCAGGTCGGTGATCTGGTTTGGAAACATGTCGATGCAGTATATACTACAAAGAATCTGGATCCTAACTGGATAGGGTCGTTCAAGGTTGTAAAACTATTAAGAGGAGGTGCGTATGTGCTGGAAGGTGAAGAGGGAAAGGCATTACCAAGGACTTAGAATATTTGCCACCTGAAGAAATATTATGCCTATCTCTTTAGGCAATGGATGGAGGTCATACTTTTTATTACTATTACTATTACTATGCGCCGATGCTTGTTTAGGTCGGTGATGGATTTGAGTTTTTACTATGCACTTTTTGCAATTATGGGCTGATGCTTGTTTAGATCAGCATTGAATAAAAGATGATTCTTATGGTATTAAAATGGTTTATGGTTTATAGTGTATGGTTTTTATAGCTATGGGCTGACGCTCTTATGAGTTCGATGATGGTTTATGGTTCATGGGTATGATTTTTATGGTTATGGTCTGACGCTTTTGTGAGGTCGGCAATGGTTTATGGTTTATGAATATGGTTTTTATGGTTATGGGTTGGCGCTTTTATGAGGTCGGCGATAGTTTATGAATATGGTTTTATGGTTATGGGGAAAGGTTAACACTTGATTCAATTTGCGAAGAATATGTTCGATTAACATGTTCTTTGCGATCTTTGATTGTGTGTCTGCGAATATGTTTGATTAACATATTCCTTGCTTGTTGGTTATGTGTCTAGGAGAATGTGTTTGATTAACACGTTCTCTGTTGTTTTGAATAAATGATTGTGTGAATATGTTTGATTAACATATTCCTTAGGCTATTTAGTTGAGTGTCTACGTAGATATGTTTGGTTGGTATACTGCGTGGTTATTTGATTGTGTGTTAATTTGACCTAGTTGTTTTACTTTGTTGAAATTATTGAAGCATGTGGGACTGAGTAGTTTTCTCGGTCACTTATAATCTAATATGGTTCTGGTTTACCATGGTCTTATTTGGTGTGATATATGATGATTTCTTTTGACCACCTTATGTTAGGTCGGTGGTAAATTTGATAATATATTAGGCTGACCCTTGTATAGGTTAGCAGAGGTTTTTTGAGTTGACTAATTAGGTCGACACATATATGATGGTGAGTGGTCTTACGGTTATAAGGCGATGCTTAAGTCAATATGTTATGAGGTCGGTAAGCTTTATGGTATTCTGACCTTATGGTAAGGTCCAATACTACAGAAATAGCCCAACAGCATCGGTTGCCTATTAGACCGATGTCTATAACCTAGACTTTAGGCATCCGTTTTGCAACCGATACTAATAATAGACATACCGATGCCTAATCTATACATTTGGCATCTGTTTTGGTCAAACAACCGATGCCTAATGTATATATATAGACATCAGTTTTGTCAGACAACCGATGCTAATAAATTACATAAGCATCGGTTGTTTGACCAAAATCAATGCCTAATCTATACATTAGGCATCGGTTTTGGTCAAACAACCGATGCTTATGTAATTTATTAGCATCGGTTGTCTGACAAAACTGATGTCTATATATACATTAGGCAGGCATCGGTTTTGGTCAAACAACCGATGCCTGATCTACAGATACAGACATCGGTTTTGTCAGAAAACCGATGCTAATAACTGACATAAACATCGGTTGTTTGACCAAACCGATGCCTACGTTAGGCATCAGTTTTGGTGAAACAACTGATGCCTAATTCATAGATATAGACATCAGTTTTGTCAAAAAACCGATGCCTAATATCTATACATTATGCATCTGTTCCCGCATTATATGGGCCTCATGATCCTGAAACCTATCTACAAAAATCAAATTCTTCATCCTCTAATATGTTTCCCAATGCAGGTAATCTACTAACAAAAATAGCATTAAGAGTAGCCATGAAATGAACTAGACAATACAACCACACAAGTTCATTATAATGAAAATATATGCGTTTTTGTTTAGCACTTAAATGTGAAAATAAAATGCAACCTTGCGGGCATATGCGTTAGTTGATAGCTTTCCCGATCCAATGATTGAGTTTGCTCCAATATCTACCTGTTTAGCACGACCATGAGATCACATAAATATTTACCAAGTAGCACAAAAGGTGCTAAATTATAATATTAATTGTACAATGAAAGAAAAAATTTAAAATTAATAATAATAATAATAATAATAATAATAATAATAATAATAATAATAATAATAATAATAATAATAATAATAATAAAACTTAGTATCTGAAAGTTTAACCCTTTGTCTACGAGCCAGACTTAATTATATTTAAGGTAGACCCCTATACAAACTTAATTTGCACCAAAGAAAAGCAAAGCGTGTAACTTTTGGTCAAATGCAATAGTCCAGATTTGCCTTCATAGGATGTTTCTACTATGAACTGCAGTGAAACATCCAGATTCAGGAAATAGAAAGTAAAAGCTGGCAAAATAAGGAATTCACTAGAACAAATACACAACACAAAGACGTCCTCATTTATGTCATGTGTAAATAGTGATGCAAGTGTGTGATACACACGATTCATTATATCAGGCTTGAAAAACTAAATAATTTCTCAACCAAGAATGAGAAGAAAAATGGAAGAGGGCTAAAACATCTTTGGCATATTAGTGGACAAGTTATATATGCCTTTAGTCTTGAATCAAAGATTATTTCATGTTTACTAATATACTGCAAAAGTGAAAGTGTTTGGTTTCACATGGTCATCATTATTTTAAATTTATTAAGAATCTTCAATAAAAATATTTTCATTCATAAGGAAATTAGAAAAAATGAAAGCTCAGTGCCAATAGAATTAGTATGTCAAATTTCAAACTAGAGCATTAAAAATTTATACTTAATGTAACATTCTCTTCTCTATGATCTGTATTCCTAATATAAAATCCTTTACTATATTTAAACTTTGCAATAAGCAAACTTACGGTTAAAATATGAGTCACCAGCTACTCCCTTTTCCAGTAGATTGTGGAAGAGAACCACGAGACGTGCAAAAAGATCCTGAATTATAATTACGAAAAGGTTTATGGTTACACATCTATAAGAATAGCAAGTTATACAAATATAGAAAAGAGAGGAGATGAAATATCATGATTAGGAATATCAGCACGTGCTTTACAATCAGAAATAATCACATCACTTTGAGTAAATTTAGTTCTGCATAATTTTGAGATGCATATACAGACCTATATAAAAAGATTAAACCACTGAAAAAGAAATGCAATCAACCTACTCCAAGTAAAAATGACAGGATAGAGGACTTCTCAGAGAAATGTAAATACAAATAAAAAGAAATGCATTTCATGTTACAAATAGATAGAGAACATCCTATCGTTGCTACTGCACCAGTGTAAATCCATTGTATGATCAATTTTAACAAAAATGGCCAAAGCACATGCTGGAAATATCAAACAAAAGGTTATTGGGAGAATATTTGCCTTATGATACCCTTGAGGGCCCGAAAAGCCCGACGAGCCTATCAACACCGATGAAAAATACATTACACTTAAAACCCAAGATAAGTTTATCCCTCCACATATTTACACAATTTTTTGCATTTTGATCAAGAATTGCAAGGAATTAGCAAAAAGGCTCTTCTTAAGMAAMAATTWAAAGTAGAGATAATGACAAAACTACCCCTGGTGTTTAGCCTAATACAAAAGGCTCCAATTATCTTTCAAACACCTCCTTGAGGTTTCTATTTAACTAGCTAGTGACAGTACCTCTCTCTAAATGTAGTAATAGTGTATTTGTGATTTTAAAACATAAGTGGGGTTCTTTGTAATAAGCTAAACTTTAGGGGTAGTTTTTGTAATAAACCCTTAAAAGCATGAATAATGAAGCACAAGATCAAGCTAAATAGCATATCGAATGCAATAAAAGAGAATATTACCAAGTAGCCCCTAAAGATGTTTCCTCATCTCGTCATCGCTCAGTGGGACCGAGACTGAATTACTTTGCCTTTCCAAGTCTCGATTCACAGTAGATGAATTTACTAGATGTGCCCTTCTCAAGTTCAACATTCTCACCATTTTCGGCAAGCTGACAAGGATCTGATATGACTGGGGAATTATCATCCGCAGCAGCATTTTTAAATGGTGTAACATTCTGCACATTCGGTGGCATTTGTGATCGACTCTTTTCATTTGTTGAATAATTATTTATTAATTTATAATCATGAAAAGTAAATAAAATATGGGTAGCTGATTGCAAGCATCGATCTCCCTAGTGAAAGTTCATAAAAGAACAATTAATCATTCAAAATGATACAATTATTTTTTATTTTAAAATTAACAATCAGTGCAGGAAGAACAATAATTCGTTTCAATAAATAGCCGACAAATTTAAACCTGTGATGGTAAACAAGAAGGATGCTTATAAGTATAAGGCTTGAACAAGATTGGCAGCAGCAAAAGATTTTTAAAAATAAAAATAAAAATCACATAAATTTCTCACTTTAGATAAATTAGATTTAGAATGCTTTTTGCCGAAGAGCATGGTCTTGATCCATTTTCCAGGAGACTTTCCCATTGTAGGCTAATGCTAGAAAATGTGTTGACTTAATTTAATCCCTGCATGGCATAAAAATACGAAGCATTTATCCACAATGTTATGAAGATGCAACCTTATATCTTTACAATGTTCAACCAGAACAGAAAAAATGTATAAAATAAAGAAGGTAAACTTGTTTTTGCACCAAATCAAATCAAAAACAACTTGTACCCCTTTTCGTCCAATGTACTCGGCAATTTGACCGCTGGCTATTGCTCCAACCATAGCTTTAGGAATTCGGGTCCGGCCTCAAGAAGGAGACCGGGATATTGCTCAAAACTACGAGCCGAGCTGTGAAAGATCTTCCGGCTTCAATCGAAGCCACCGCATCAGCGGCTCAGGGCGCGCTGGACGGAGTGCTGAAATCAACGACCGAGATCATTTCGAAGGAGTCCCTTTTTTCCGCGTCTGATGGAGAATTCGAAACTCCGGGAATGAATCGTAGCTTCAACTCTGCCCGGTACAGTTGGTTCAATTCGCAATTGGGCGCAATTCAGAGCGATTCGACTACTTTCTGTGAGGATCCAGAGGATTCGGAAGAGTACAAGAAGTGGAAATTAGGGTTTGAGCTGGAGAAGAAAAGGGATGAAATTGACAATTTGATTAGGGAAAATGGGAATGTAGAGAGTGCTTACAAAAGGCTCGTGAATGCTGTGGATCTGCTACTTATTATTAGTTCAGGCATGAGAGTGTTGGTTTTAATCAATTATGGAGAATAAACTGATGCTATCGTATTCCAATAAAAAGTAAAAATTTTAATTTAAAATATGCATCGGTTCTAAATCAACAACCGATGCTCATATTTAATTATAGACATCAGTTATGTTGACTAACCGATGTCTATGTATTTTAATGAAAATTCGATTTTTTTTTTATTATTATAGGCATCGGTTTTATCTAAATAACCGATGCACATAAGTTTTCCCGAACTATTATAGGCATCGTTTGTTTGGTAAAATCGATGCATATAACTTTTATTTATTATAAAAAAAAAAAAAATCGCGCGACTATAGGCATAGGTTTCTGCTTAACAACCGATGCCTATAATTTTTTTAATTATAAATAAGACCCCGCGCGATATTAGGCATCGGTTGTTTACTACAACCAATGCCTATACTCTCGTTCCAATGGCATTTTTTGTAGTAGTGGTCCATGGTTAAAATGGTTTTATGGTTATAGGGCGATGCTTAAGTCAATATGCCATGGGGTCGGTAAAGTGATGTGGTGTCCTATATTTGGGCAAAAATTCATGTTTAACAAGTTTTATGGTAATATGGTGATGCTTAAAAGGAATATTTTGGGATTAAGATGTTTATATAATTTTTGTTTCATGATTCTTATGGATGTAGTCTTTAAGGATTGCATGGAAATAAAGTTTCATTAAATTAGAGAAGTCGAGTTACAAAATATGCGAGGAGAAAATTACATTAAGGGGCAAAAGGGGGGACCAGCTCGTCTAGGGGGACTTCGAGCTCAGCACTGAGCCCGGCCTTTATTATTGTTTGAGCTGTACATTGGGTCCACCAAGCATCTTTTAGGGGCTGGTTGATGTCGTTGCCCCAGAAATAGAAAGGAGGTAGATCCTCCTCCAATTGTTTCTCATCCAGCTCGAAGTTGATCCCTCCCGCTTGGAGCTGAGCTTTAACTCGCTCAAGGGTAGTCCTGAAGTACAATTTTGCCCCTTTTCCCACCTTCTGTAGGAAGGTCGTTGTGTGGCGGTAGGTCGCGAGCAACAGTTTTTATAAGCCGCAATGAACTGTTGGCCCACTTCACTCCTTAAGAAAGTGCGACGACCTTCATCAACCCCCTGCTTGCGTGCCACGAGCACCTCCTGCTCTTTTTCCTTCGCCTTCTCCAGTAGTAGACCTGCCAGCTCAATTTGGCGGTTCGCAAGCTTGGCGACCTCAGCCTTCATTGTCTCTAGCTGGCACTTTGTAACATTTGATTCTTCTGTTTGGGCCACTAATTGACGACGGGCTTCGTCCAATTCTCCCTGGGTTAGAGAAAGCTGCTTGGTCTGATGGTTGACCTGGGTAGTCAGCTCGTCGCAAGCCTTCTTCTATTGATTAGCGTTTTCCTCTTCGAAGGAGATAGCTTGTAGAATACTGGAGATGGAGGTCGCAATGGGTTGGTGCTGTGTTGACAACATGGAAATAAATGAGTTATGGGTTAAGAATAGGTTAACATATGAAATGGTAAGAAGAAATTTTAGAGGATCATTACCTGGTCAATGTGCCGAGATAGCAGGGTCGCCTGTTTTGCCATCTTGAGCGTCGCCAGATATTTCTTATATGGAGTTAACATTTGGAGGAAAGGTTGAAACTTGTTGGCATCGTCGCAATGCAGAAGTTCGTTGTTTAAAATGGGGGAGCCCGAGCTAGATGCTCCATGGGTACGATGGCATTTTGGGCGGGGATACACAGATTGAGCTCGGGCTCGACCGCGTACAGGTGACTTCTTCTTATACTTGACCACTGAAGTATGAATGGACAACTGGTCATCAGAGTTAGCAATCTCCACCGTCTTGTCCCTGGAAACGAGAGTGAGCTCCACCTCCTCTTCCATGTTTATTGTGGGGGCTGCAGAGTTCACGGCAAGAGATGGGTCTAGTTGAGCCATTGCTGCTCCTTCCGAGGTCGAGGACCCACTGGCGAGGATAAGGCACTCTGTAGAAAAGGAAGGTTAATTATTATTTGCTTTATACAGGTTAAAAAAAACAACATAGATCTATAATGTGTTAGACCTACCAAATTCAGGCCTGGTCATTTGTAGAGGTCGCTGACTGGGGCTCACGAAAGAGTACACCCTCTCTTAATCGGAGGGGTTCATCACTTCACAAGGAAACTTGCTCCGTTCTTTGAGTAAACCTGAATACTTTTTATAGAGGGAGGGGTGTTTCTGTGGACACTGACCCTTAAGGAGGGGAAGCTTCCTTCCATTCCGAAGGAGATGACCAGGGCTTGCTAGAACAAAGAAAGAAATTTTGATCGCCACTCGTGGACTTTAGAGGATGGGCGAACAAGGAAATGAGCCTTTTGGGGCGAAGAAATGTAGAAGGTACCTTTCTAATTTTTCGTTATATAACAAAAGTAAAAAAAAAATCTATATCAAGTTCTACGTTGTAGTATGTACATAATATTGTATACCCGGTTATAAACCTAATGGAGTTGGGAGCTATTTGGAATAGGGGGAATTTATATTTTTTTCGGTGACAAAAAAGGGGTGCATAGGAAATCTAATTCCTGCCCTTATATGGTCATCAAAGACAGTAATATATTTTGGAGGGGGATGGTCTGGATCATTTTTGCTAGCTTCGGGCTAGAAAAATTGGATGGTGTCTGGAAGGTGAAGGCTTTTTATGAAATCTGCGAGCAGATTTTGATCTAGGAGTACCCAGGGATTTTCGGTGGTTACCCAGGTAGCTCGCGAAAGAAGAGGTAGCTCGGCATGAGCAGATGGGGGTACGATCGTTACAGGGTTGGAGAAGAAGAAATCGGAACTGGATGAGGATGAAAGTATTTATGATTGAGACAAGGGAATATCTTTTAGGATCTCCTTGGTTAAGGCTCTAGTTTGAGCCTCAAGCTCGGACAAGGAGGGGCTCCCTGCAGGTTCATCAATCAAACTGGTTCTGGGTGCGGTAACATCTTTTCTCCTATTTGGTCGAACTAGGAGAATTTCTATAGATTCCATTTCATAAGGCATGTCACGGGTAGGAGTATTGGGGTTTTAAGAATCGGAGTTGGAAGAAGCTAAGTTATCATACAGTAACAGTAATGAAAATAGAAAATGGGGAAGGGGGGAAAAAAGGAGATATGTTCAGAATACATAAATTCAAAATAAAGTAATTAGTGCTGAAATAGTAAATTGAGGGGGCTTACGCATGGTGTCGTAAAATGATGAACTTGATGTGTTGGAATTTTTGATTTGAGGATGACCGTACTTTTTTTCTGGAGAATTCTTGAAGGTTTTGCAGATGAAAATGGTGGAAAATTGCTTTTGATCTTTTGAAATACAAAGAAAAGAAGGTGAAAGGACGCTTGTGTTGGGAGCGGCGCAAATTTGAAAAGACAGGGGAGTTTTGGGCGACGTAAAGGTTGGTAGGGTTAATTGTGGGATTTTCGTTTTCTGGCCCACAAGAATAATATATTACGAGAAAATAAGCCTACGACACGTCACAATGGCAGTATTCATTTAATATTCGGAAGTCTGAGGTGATTTTTGATGGTTTTTGCGCTTTTACCAAGAGGTATGTGGAATTGACTTTTGGGGATACTTATGATCACATTCCACTTGATTTCCTACCTCAATCAAGTAGAATTTGGGGGACTAACTGATACGACAACAAATATCCAGGTCGGTAGGCATGCAGGTTTGTAGGAATTTATGAGGCGACCTCACCTATAGTAGGGGCGATCTCCTCTATAGGGGGCGAGCTGTTGAGGGAGTGACGAGCTCTTGTATTGGAGTGATGAGCTCTTATATGAGGGTGGTGAGGTCTTCTGAGGTAAATGGTATTGTGACAGCTCGATACTGAGAGCTGGGCTTTATGGTTAATAGGATTTTGAGCCCTGGTAGGTTGATATGAACTATGATATGGGGTCCCGACGGGCTAAGGTCATGAATATGGTTATTGGCACATGATCACTACGGTAATTATGGTAACTTAGTGTATAGGAGGAATTCTAATTCTAAGTCGGTGGCTATTTATGGTATTGTGGTTTTAATAGGAGACGGGAACCCTAGATTGGGAACACGTTTCTTGTCTATATAAATAGGACACATGACTTTTTATTCTAAGTTGATTTCTATCTTACTTTTTGAGCTCTCACTCATTATTAAAAAGGGACTAACTTAAGCATCGGAGGGCCTATGCCGGGGCTATCCGGCTTGGGTTTTATTTTGTAGGCTGATCAGGTCGCCAGGAGTTCTCTGGAGGTCTATCAGGTTGGCAAGCACGTATTTTAGGTCAGTACTCTATTTTCTTGGTGAACCAATCTTTTTGGTCGCATAAGCAACTATCTAGCATACTTTCTTCATATTACTCATATTGGTAGAAACTCATGCCGATAGTGTGTTATAAACTAGAGAGAAAATAGAGAAAGTATATAGAGAATGAATTCTCAGGTATGATTTTCATTATAACTGAAACTCTATTAATAGGAAAACTTCCAATGGTACAATCGTAATTACATAATCTTCTCAAGGGCGAAATAGTCATTCATACATAACAATAAATACATATACTATTTACAATAGTAAAGTGGGTGAAATTTGAGCATTTATAACATCATGCTTAATTTCAATTAATGATCGCCTCAACATTTTTCTCATTTCGACTCAACTTATGCAAACTAAGGACATGCCTGATTTTTGTGAACTAGTTTCTATTGTCTAACTAATGACCAACACTCTTGTAAAATATGAAAAGTAAAAGTGAAATAACAAAGAATATTATATTACTCGAGTTATATTGATCAAAACTCAATAATCAAATCAATTTGAATACGATTTTTTGAAGCACAAACAGACTTCAAACTAGTGTTAATTAGTAACTAGTTTTTTTTACACCCGTGCGATGCATGGGGCAGAAAATTAAATATAAAAATACAAATTATATTAATATTACCTTTATTATTATCTACTATGTGAAGATATAAATAAACAGAGAGATAGAGATGAAGAGAAATAACTAAAAAATCCACACTATATATATGAACGTTGATATTATACGTTAGTGAATACTTTTTTGTACATTACATTATTGGTCATGTTCGATTCCGAATCGTCATCACCACAAACTAATATCTTCAAACCCTTTTTTAAAAATAGTCTCATAATCTAAATTTACAATTGCACACAATTCATTCATAAAAAGAGTTAATAAGGTAAATTAAACTAATCCACATGAATGGAAATGAAAATAAAATTCTCAAATATATACATTACCAGATGCATGGTTTTAATTAAACACAATAGATTTAATAAAATTACCAGATAATACATTTAAATTACATAATAATAGAATAAGATATTATTCTGATATCTTAATTCAATTCAAAATTAATAAAGTACACACACACACACACACACACACACACACACACACACACACACACACATATATATATATATATATATATATATATATATAATTATTGAGCTTTTCACTTCAAATTACGATTATAAAAAAATTGAATTTACTCTACGATTAATAATATATTATAGATTAAATTAATTAATCTACATTAATATGTGAACAAATTACTTAAAAATTAATAAAATACATACATACATATATTTATCTTTTATGAGAAGAGTACTTGTACCATTGAATAAAGAAAACATACATGAAGCATTCCCAAAATTATTTAAAGAACAACTAAATTTTAAAAAGTCAACAAAATAAAAGAAAATACGGAGAAATGTTAAATAGAGTCCTTTATCAAATATATAAATATATATGTAATTTATTTATTTACTAAGTAATTTAAATTTATATAATTATAACTAAATCATATTAATAATTCATTGAATACTAACGTATATGATAAAAAATCTGAAAATTTTGTAATATAATTTTACAACTACAAAAAACTTGAATAATTTATTATTCATAAAATAAGAAATCTAAATTAATCTAATCTATATTAATAGATATTGATATTAAAAAAATAAAATGTATGCAGTACCATATATAAGATTTCAATTAAACACAAATAAATAATAAACACATTTGATAAGATACCTTACATCATATTAGATAATCAAATCTATAAGCAAAAGCAAATTAATTACACGCATGGAAATTGAAATTAAAAATTGAAATATATACAATAACACATAATCGGTATAATTTAAGTACAATCGATAAATTTTAAAAATATCATAATCTAATTTTAAATTTTCTATAGATTTAAAATAAATAAATATAATTTAGAAATATTTGATAATAAAATTAATCAAATTCAACCAATTTAAAACCCATTTAATTGATTAAATTCAACACAAACCATAATTTATTCTGAGTCCACTTAACAATGGAGAGGCCCAATTATTCTGATTCTAATTTAAAATCTGATGAGCTCAACCATAGATTCGGATCCAAGCCCATAACATGACCAAATAACACTAGGTATAAAAGTTGGTAACTCTAAAAAAATTGAAGTATCTTAAATTTAGATAAATACATTACCAGATACATGATTTTAATTAAACACAATAGATTTAATAACATTACTAGACAATACATTTAAATTCATTATTCTAATATCTTATTTCAATTCAGAATCATATAAAAGAATCGAATAAAATAAAATATCCAAAAAATTATTATTGTAATAACTTATTTCAATTCAAATTAATTATAGTATATACATATTAAAAAAAAACAAATACTTATAATTTAAAGTAAGAAAAAAGAATATAACGTTTTTAAAATAATAATTAAAATAAATAACTAAATTCGAAAAAGTAAAACAAAATAAAAGAAAATACATAAACATATTAATCAAATATTGCATTATATATAGAAAATATTTAAATTATTTATTTTTTATAGATAATAGTTTAAACTTAATTATTTTATTAATATAAACAAAATATTGTTCAGAAGCCCGATTTATAGTAGTAGTAGTAGTAGTAGTAGTAGTAGTAGTAGTAGTAGTAATAATAATAATAATAATAATAATAATAATAATAATAATAATAATAAACTAAGACATTTGATTCTCTAACAACTTGACATTGATTTTCTATAACACCAGAAATTCGTCCTTCTTGTTTTACATAATTAGAAACAATTTAAGTCAATTCAATACATTAATCGAATATTAGTAGACAATTCGAACCTATATATCTATATATAATGATAAAAATTAGTAGACTAACCGAACCTATATATATATATATATAATAATAAAATTATTGAGAACCAATAATTACCTCCGAATCATGAAAAACGATATACATGGAAGTCTTTTGTTTCTTATCATCAAATCCTGACCGAGCAAAAAATCGAACAACTCTAAGCTTAAGTTCTTTTTTATTCGTTCGGTCGATGTCTTTTGATGAGTCCCAATAACGGAGGCATCGTTCTAAAAATTCTTGCTACCCAAGTTTAAAACTAGAGAAAAAGCACAGACACATTCGGGTGGGGAATTGAAATTGATTTGCAAAGAATAGGAACCTATATTTAAAGGGAGAATTAGTTGAAACCCTAGTTATTCAAGTTTTTGAATTCTTGATTTCGTATCCCCTCATTGCAAATATTGTATTCGATTTTATTTTTTTATCCATTTTTTATTTGTCGATTATGGAACAAAATAGATCTATTCCATGAATTAAATGTCTTTAATTAGGCAAACAAATAGTATAAAATCTGATTTTTTTAAAAAAAAATATGATTCCGACTTGAAATATCAGTTATTCAATATTGAATAAAATCTGATGTACTGTATTTTCTTTATTTACGATTCTATTTTTTGCACATTTTTTATTGGTTGATTTTAAAGTGAAAAAACCAGTCTGCTGCATTTTTCAGAAATCAAATATCTTTAAATTGGTAAACAAATCGTATGAAATCTGATTTTTTAAAAATTATGATTCGAACTTGAAATCTTAGAATTATTCAATATTGAATAAAAATCTGATGTATTCTATTTTCTTTGTTTTAGACTCTATTTTTCGTATATTTTTTATTGGTTGCTTTTATTTTTTAAAAAATTGATCTGCTGCATTTTGCATAAATTAAATGTCTTTAATTAGGCATATAAATCGTATGAAATCAATAATCTGATTTAATGTATTACCTTTGTTTATGATTCTAATTTTGCAAGTAAATCGGATTAAACCAACTACCGATTTTTTAAAATAAAATTGTTGTAGAAGATACCCGATTTCTTAGAGTTTAATTATGCAAGGAGATTAATATTTGTTCAATTTAATATGCTTTAATGTTTTTATTATTTTTTTGCCAAATTAGTTATATTTGGGGCCTGTAAGTTATTTAAGTTTGATCTCTTGCTTTGTTTTTTTGCATCCCGATTTTTTCTTAGGGCCTCTAATTTAATTTATTTTTCATGCTTTATTTTTCTTTATTCGGGGCATATAATTAAATCTATTTTTATAGTTGCTTTTATTATGCTTGCTTTATCTATTATTTCAATTCAAAATACCAAAAAACAATGTTTATCTTTAATCAAAATCTGAACATTTGACTATTATATAAACTAATTTTATCATTGTAATCACTAATTAGATGGTAGAAAACTGATTTTAAAACCTAATAAATGTATATATCTATCTATCTATATATATATATATATATATATAATTTTAAAATTGTGAATTTTGGGCAGTTAAAAATTCAATTTATGTGTCTCAAAAGTTTGAAATTCTGAGTCTTCAAAAAAAAAAAATTGATTTTTCAAAAATCTGAATTCTAATCTTTATAAAATTCAAAAAATCTTGGTTCACAAATTCGAAAACTTAAGCAATCATATCCTAATTTTTAGCCATAATATCCGAAATTCAACTACTTGAAAATTCAAAAACTTTAAAAAATACACGACTGCATTTTTGAAACCAATGTTGAAAAGTCAACAATTGTGTGTTATGAGATTTAAATTAAAAAAAAAAAACAGTTGAAAAGTCAACAATTATGTGCTGTGAGATTTAAATTAAAAAATAAGCCAACAATTATGTTTTATGATATTTAAATTAAAAAAAGAAAAACAGTTGAAAAGTCAATAATTATAGATTTACGCCAAAAAAAGATCTTTCTAGAAAAAAAAAAGTTTTTGAGGGAACCAAAACAATTTACTATTCGACTCTATTCGTTACACTCAAAAGCATCTTTATTGGGGGTTTGGTTGGGGAGGGGTTGGGGAGGGGATGGTTAAATGGGGAGGGGGATACGGGTGGAAGGGGAAGAAAAAAAGGGAAAAGGAAGAAAAGAAGGGAGAGAGGAGGGTGGGGCGGCAGCTGCCGGGAGTAGGTCTTGGGTGAAACCGGTCTCATGGAATGAGACCACATTTTTACCATTTTGTTAGGTAACCCATATTCAGGAAACAAACCAAACCCAGACCCAACAACCCAAAACTGGACCCAACCCCCTTTAATTTTTCAAACTTATCAAAAAAATAGTAAAAAATATCAGAAAAATCCAAAAATTTGCAGGTTGATGCGCAACAATAAGACAAACCATCGTACAACCCAGAATTGCAAAACGATGAACAACGAATATTTGATGAATTTTTCCAATTTTCAAACTAGCCGGAAAAATAGTAAAAAAATCGAAAATATTTGAAAATTTGCAGGTTGATGCTCAACAATAAGACGAACAATCGTACAACTCAGAATTGCAATACGATGAAGAACGAATATTTGGTGAATTTTTCAATTTTTCAAACTAGCCGGAAAAATAGTAAAAAAAATCAAAAAAATTTAAAAATTTGCAGGTTGATGCCCAACAATAAGAAAAACAATCGTACATCCCAAAATAGCAATACGATGAACAACGAATATTTGGTGAATTTTTTCAATTTTTCTGCAATATTTGGTGAATTTTTTCAAATTTTCAAACTAGCCGGAAAAATAGTAAAAAAAATTGGAAAAATTTAAAAATTTGCAGGTTGATGCGCAACAATAAGACGAATAATCGTACAGCCCAGAACTGCAATACGATAAATAATGAATATTTGGTGAATTTTTTAATTTTTTAAACTAACCGGAAAAATAGTAAAAAAAATCAGAAAAATCTGAAAATTTGCAGGTTGATGCCCAACAATAAGACGAATAATCGTACATCCCAAAATAGCAATACGATGAACAACGAATATTTGGTGAATTTTTTCAAATTTTCTGGAATATTTGGTAATTTTTTTCAATTTTTCAAACTAGCCGGAAAAATAGTAAAAAAGATCGGAAGATTTTAAAATTTTGCAGGTTGATGCGCAACAATAAGGCGAATAATCGTACAGCCCAAAATTGCAATAAGATGAACAACGAATATTTTGTGAATTTTTTAATTTTTCAAACTAGCCGAAAAAATAGTAAAAAAAATCGAAAATATCTGAAAATTTGCAGGTTGATGCCCAACAATTAGATGAACAATTGTACATCCAAAAATATTGATATGATAAACAACGAATATTTGGTGAATTTTTTGAATTTTTCTGGAATATTTGGTGAATTTTTTCAATTTTTCAAACTAGTCGAAAAATAGTAAAAAGATCAAAAAGATTTAAAAATCTGCAGGTTGATGCACAACAATAAGACGAATAATCGTACAGCCCAAAATTGCAATACGATAAACAACGAATATTTGGTAATTTTTTAAATTTTTCAAACTAGCCGGAAAAATAGTAAAAAAAAATCGAAAAAATCTGAAAAATTGCAGGTTGATGCCCAACAATAAGACGAACAATCATACATCACAAAATAGTAATACGATGAACAACGTATATTTGGTGAATTTTTTCAATTTTTTCGAAATATTTGGTGAATTTTTTCAATTTTTCAAACTAGCCGGAAAAATAGTAAAATAAATCGGAAAAATTTAAAAATTTGCAGGTTGATGCGCAACAATAAGATGGATAATCGTACAGCCCAAAATTGTAATACGATAAACAACGGATATTTGGTGATTTTTTCAGATTTTCTGGAATATTTGTTGAATTTTTTCAATTTTTCAAACTAGCCGGAAAAATAGTAAAAAAAAAGGAAAAATCTAAAAATCTGCAGTTTGATGCGCAACAATAAAACGAATAATTATATAACCCAGAATTGCAATACGGTGAACAACGGATATTTGGTGAATTTTTTCAATTTTTTTGGGATATTTGGTGAATTTTTTTTAATTTTTTAAAATGGCTGGAAAAATAGTAAAAAAAAAATCGAAAAATTTTAACTATATTTTATTGTAAGAATATGTATAAAAAACTTGTAATACTTTAATAATATTTTTTGATACTTAAACAACTTGAGTTAAAAATATTACTTAACTATACTTTAATCAAAAATAAGTATAAAAAACTTGTGATATTTTAACAATCTTTTGCAATACTTTAACAATATTTTGTGATACTTTAAAAATATTTTGTGATACTCAAATAACTTGAGTTAAAAATGTTACTTAACTATTTTTTATTGTAAAAATATGTATAAAAAACTTGTGATACTTTAACAATCTTTTGTAATACTTTAACAATGTTTTGTGATACTCAAATAACTTGAGTTAAAAATATTAATTAATTGTAAAAATATGTATAAAAAACTTGTGATACTTTAACAATCTTTTGTAATACTTTAACAATGTTTTGTGATACTTGAACAACTTGAGTAAAAACAATTACTTAACTGTACTTTAATTAAAAATAGGTATAACAATTGTGGTATTTTAATAATCTTTTGTGATATTTTAACAATATTTTGTGATACTTTAACATTGTTCTGTGACACTCAAATAATTTGAGTTAAAATGTTACTTAACTATGTTTTATTGTAAGAATATGTATAAAAAACCTGTAATACTTTAACAATATTTTGTGAAACTTAAACAACTTGAGTTAAAAAATATTATTTAAATATACTTTAATTAAGAATAGGTATAAAAAACTTGTGATATTTTAACAATCTTTTG
>BMAC01001191.1:50253-75663 GCA_014905375.1 Phtheirospermum japonicum | reverse complement strand
GAAGCTCTGAGACCTTCAAACGAAGTGAATCCTTTTGCTGAGATCGAAGATGCAGCGGATGTGAGCTGTGTAGTCGCCATTTCTAGCTCCTAAACTCGAAAATAGTAGGATAAATTTGGTTGGTGGTTTGTGTGTAGAAATGGAAGAGGATAACAAACCCTCATACATCCATGTACAATATCAATCAGCACGAACTTTCAACATCGCCACAAATCCTTTAACGAAAATCAAGACCTTTAATAAGCTACGGAGAAACAAATAATTAAACAGGATAATCAATAAGTTAGGTATAAAATGACAATATGACAATAATGAACACGCAATAAAAATAAGGGCACACGAGAAATCAAGATTCGATAACCAGAAATTGAAGCACACATCAACATTCCATAATCAGAGATGAACTAAATTCAATCAACCACAAATTCTTACCTTAAAAGGGAAATAAATTCCCAATTTCGACTAGAATGCTCTCAAAACCAAACTTTCCCCATCTTTCACAGATAGTTGTTGTCTGAATTATTATTTCCATCTTCATTGATCTTCGACTTCAGATCTCGAATATGTAGAAAAATAAGTGTTCGAAGAGATGAAAAACAAGTCTGGTTTCTTTTACAACTAAATTTAAAAGAAATTGTTAAAAAACACGCACAACCTCAGTTGCCCTAAATTGAGGCCTGGGGTGGATGGCGGTGGTGGGTTTGCCCATGCCGCAGCAGCGGCGGTGGTGAAGGTGATTTTCAAAGATGTAATAAGGAATAGAAACATAAATAAGAGGAAGAAGAAAACAAAGAATTTGGATCAGGTGGGGTGGTGGAGTGTGTAATCGTGAAGGAGACGGGTGAGAAAGAGAGAGGTGGGGGTGGGAAGAAGATAAAACCTGAATGAATTAATTTTATTATCGGGTGAGAATAAATTGGGTTGGGTAGTGGGCGGGTAGGATGGGTCGTGGGTAATCGGATCACAAAAATGGGTATGATAAAAAGTGATCTCATACTATGAGACCGGTCCCACCCAAGTATTTGCCTCATATTTAGCACTGTCAAAACGGGCCGAAGCCCGCGGGCCGGGCTGTTGGCCCGCTCAAACAGACGGTCTTGGGCCTAGGATCTTCAGGCCCATTCAATCGCGGGCCTATTTGGCCCGCTCCGTAAAGCCCGCAGGTTTTGGCGGGCCAGAGCGGGCTGGCCCGTGGTTTTTTTTAAATAATAGGGCTATTAAATATAAAATAGAAAGAGACATTTCAGAAACGATCGCAACCCTGATATTTCAGCCTCCAGTGAGCGTGACCCCGTGCGTCTTCTTCCTTCGGTCGCCGGCGTCGTGACCGCTTCGTCACCCTTCCCGCTCCAATCTCCAGTCTAGACAAACTAGCACACACGATCTCAGAGTCCAATTTCTAAATCCCTAATTCTAAAATCACATCCACCAATTTTAATTCGTCGCCACCGTGAAAGAGCGTCGCCCACCAACAGTCCGCATCCTCTTGAGCGTCGCCCGCCACCAGTCTACCAGCCACACCACCATCTGCATCTTCTGCGTTTGAATTTGATGAGGTTTGGTTTTAATCCAATTTTCTCAAATCTTTTAAACCCTAATTAGTAAGTTTTATCTGGTGAATTGCTTGTGTTGTGATGTCCAAACTTGGGACTTTCTATTGCAATTGCAGTAACCTTCTGCAACTCAATCTTGAATGAGTTTAAAATCATCGTTTTTATTTTTAATCTATATTGTCTTGTTGTGTTATGGTGTTTACCTTATTTTTATTGAATCTTAAAATGTGTGTGTGGTTAGTGGGGGTGCCTCTTCTTACTATTATTATTATTGTTACTATTTTCATTGGATTGTGGTGTTTGCTGTAATTGGACTTCTGATGCTTTTTCTTTGTTATCTTGTTTTTCCTGTATTTCAGGCTTTTGAATATCCTTGCATTTGGCTTTCATTATGTGGGGCTTAAGCTTATTTACATGTGATAATCACACTGGCTTCAGAAAAAATTATTTTGTTTCTTTTGCAGTTTGGAAACAGTAACTCCAAATAATAATGATCTTGAGTTTGATGGTGATGATACTGGTTTGTTGGAGTTTGGTTATTTGAACTTTGGATGATTTAGGTTTGGTTTGGACATGGATGTGTGATTTTTCTAATGGTTTTGTTACTTGTATAACTTTGGATTGGTTTGTAATTTGTATTTTTATCTTTGGAATGGTTCTGTTTTTGTTCTTTAATTTGTATCAATTGGTTTGTTTGTTACTTTGTTCAGTTCAGGCCTGAAATTCGCAAATTTCATTTTTTGACTTCTCAGCCCGCGGGCCACGGACTTGGGATATTCAGGCCCGCACAGAAACGGGCCAGACCCGCCTCGCTCCGTTTTGGAGCGGCCGGAACGGGCTGGCCCATTTTGACAGTGCTACTCATATTGGCGCGTGCAGCGCACGCGCCTTGGAGGAGAGTGGGGCACTGGGCCCCACCTCTACACAGCCACGTTCCTTTTTTTTTCTTCCTCTTTTTCCTTCCTTTTTCTTCCTCTTTCCTCCGTCCTTTCAATTCCTTTTTCTTTTTAACACACACACACACACACACACATATATATATATATATATATATATATGTGTGTGTGTGTGTGTGTGTGTGTATATTAAAATAATTTATTGAAAAATAAATAAATTTTCATACATAAAGAATTTAAAATTTTATTATTAATTAAGATTTTAAAGTACTCACATGAATATTAATTATAAGTGAAAAAAATTAATAATAGATATATAAATAAAATATAATATCACATCTTATCTCAAAGAATAAAAATAAAAAATTAATAAAATAAGTCTTCACACCTAAACTAATATATCATATTTTTAATCACATTGCTGTTATAATTTTTTTGATTATTTCAAAGTAATCATAAATTAATATTATAATAAAAAAGTCAAGAAATATATATATATATACATATATATATATATATATATTTGAATTTATTTATTTATTTATATATATAAAATAAAAATAAAAATTATTTTCTACTCATAAAAATAAAAATAAAAATTATTGTAATAAAATAAGTTTTCAAACTTTAGAAAAAATAAAAATTTATTATTAATTAAAGTTTTAAAGTACTCATAAATATTAATTATTATAAATAAAAACATTCAAATATATATATATATATATATATATATATATATATATATATATATATATATATATAATATTTATAAAATATTTAAATAGATAATAGATAAATATAATTGTATTGGAATATAAAAAGTATAAATAAAAATTAATGGGGAACATGTGGGACCCATGAATAGTAAGTTTGTTGGTAGGGTGAATAAATAAGATGAAAAGGGGTTGGGGAGGGGAAGAGGAGGAAAATAATGTGGAGGGTACTTTTGCTGATGTGGCGGAGTGAAAATTGAAAAAGGGGGAGGGGATGGGGAGGGTGGATAAAGATGCTCTCACAATTCTTATTCTAATTACTAAATATTAATCTAAATACGTGGATAGTGTAATTTTAATACAATTAAATAAGTGCATTCATGAAAGAGTGCGGATATACGCACCCCACGAATTTATGAGTTCACCCCGATTGATAAGAATACCCCAAAATAATTTAAAATGTATTTCTTTTTACTAAGTTAACCCCAATAACACCCCATTTTACCCCCCATATATTATAATAAATAATATAATAAACTAAATAAAATAAAATAGAATAATAATAAGAAAACGAAAAGAAAAGAAAAAGAAAAGAAAAGAAAAGAAAAGCGAGAGAAAGAAGTCAGGAGAAAAAGAGAAGAAGGAAACGCAGAAAAACAAAGCAGAAGAAAGAGGGGAGAAAAGAGAGGAAAATTTGTTTTCAAAAATCAGCGAGGAATGGAACGGGGTGAACCATCAAACGTGAGAGGTAAGTTTATCATTTGGTTTGAATGAGTTATTTAGGTTAGGGCTTAAATTTTTTTGGGGGAACTTGATGTGTTCGATTCTGGTTCTTAGAACCATAGCCGTGTGTTTGGCTTGATTTTTCGAACATATAATGAATGTTCATGGCTGTCAATCGAACAATTTCTGCCAGGAAAGTTGAAAACGAAGACGTTCGAAGTAATTTTTTGAACACAGTGATTATGTTCGAAAATAAATTTCGAACACTATGTTTTTGTTCGAAAATTACATTCGAACAATGCCACTTTGTTCGAAGTAAAATTTCGAACAGTATGCTTATGTTCAGTTATATTTTTCGAACACAACAGAAAGCATTTAATAATATATGGTGATTTCATCCAAATGACATTGAAAAATTTCGAAATCGATGAGCGATATTTTTTTGAAATAAGGATAATTGAATGATTGTAAACATGTGTTATTATAGTTGTAGATTCTGGAAGTTTATAAATTGTATTGGTGTTTGTCTTTTGGATTTAAGATGTTACTTGTATTTGGTTTAATGAAATTATGTTTTTGATATTTGACTTGAATGAATTGTTTGGTGTTGTTTGTGTATTGTTAGGTTGGGCTATAATCCAAAAATCGGTTGCAAATACATGCCTCATTTTGAAATTGTGTTTTTTTCTTTTCCAACCAGCTATTGATGATGGAGATGCGGAAAGATACAGAATAAGACCAACGATATCGATCCGAAGGCAACGAGGTCGGGGCCCATCAAATCGGAGGCAAAGAAATATTGATTCTGGAAATATGGGAGAGCCACCTATATTGAATGAAGATGTTGAAGAGGGTGGAAGAGCGCGGCGTGCATCTGTTCCTGCTGAGGATGAGATACTCAAGGCTCCTCATCCTGGAGGTCCTGAGATTATCACTTTGTTGGCTAGTTTTCCGACATATGTTGCTTCAAGAATATGGTTTGGCGTCGAACGAGATATTTTGAGATTTTAGTGTCATTCATTGAAATTATCTCAGTGGGAAGTTCCGAAACGCGAGACTGTACAGTTCAGACGATTAATTAGGCGCTCGAAGCTTCTTGCGTTAAGAGATATGTCATATCCCGTTCCAAATAGAACTTTGATAAGTGCGTTTGTTGAATGTTGGCATCCGGAAACCAATACATTTCACATGCCGTTTGGGGAGATGACCATCACGTTGGATGATGTTTATTGTTTGACTGGATTATCGGTTTCTGGAAATCCTGTGGAGCTTATAGGAGATCAAGTGGAGGAGAGAGGCGATGCTTTGGTGTCGCGGTTGTTAGAAGTTGAACAATTTGAGGCCTACGGGGAGATTGCTCACACTAGGGGTAGTTATGTGAGACTTGAGTGGTTAAAGGAGAACTTTTGTGAGGCTATTAAGTCTGAGGATTCGGAGAATCTGGAATATGCAACGCGAGCGTATGTTTTGTACACTTTAGGGTGCACGTTGTTTGAGGATAAGACTGGAAATAAAGTAATGATCACATATCTGAGATTGTTGGAGAATTTTGATCAGATGAATTTGATTGCGTGGGGCACCGGTGCTTTGGCTTTTTTGTATAGGTAGCTAGGACACGCATCAAGATGCGAGGTCAAATCTGTCTGTGGCTACTTTACACTACTTGAGGTATGATTTTTTTTTACTATCTTTCAATAAATTCGCTATTAGGTGTGGATACATGAAATTAACTTGTACTTACTATAATGAAATGTTGCAGGCGTGGATATATGCATACTTTCCTTGCATGCGACCCCCACACAACACACAGTACGAGAACTGGCAACCTTTGGCATTTAGTTGGTCACCATCATCACGATCAGCAGGACGACTAGAAGAGATTGTGGCACATAGAGAGACACTCGACTCGCTGACGGTATCAGATGTAAGTCTCAATGATTTTCTCATATTTAGTTTTATTGATTTCATACTCATATTAGTTATTTATAAAATAATTGAGGGATTCACAATATGTAGGTTAATTGGTCCCAATTTGACACCATTCGTGCTAAGTATACATTTCGCGATGTCACTTTTTTCCAAGGATGCATTAGATGTTTCTCCATTATTGAGCCCTATCATCCGGATCGTGTTTTGAGACAGTTTGGTCATGTTCAGAGAATTCCAGATGCCCCTCTTTGTCCAAGGGTTGCAATACGACCTAAAAACAGTACTCGTTACAAGGTAGAGTGGGCATCTTCGCTTACAAGCTATTTTATGCAATGAGATTCTCATTTGCTGGCTGGCCCTCGACGTGGGCGTCAAGTGAGCTTTCCAGGGGAGACTTCGCCAGAATACATGGCATGGTACATCAAGCATTCTCATCCTATCGTGCAAAATCTAAAACAACGTTCGACTAATCTTAGTCGCTCTTCGACGGCCAGTGCAGCTGAGCAGATAAGACTTGCACGAGATCTGCTTCAAGGAGTGGTGCAACGATGGAGGCGTCGGGAAGAATATCTCGCGGAGGACTATCTCACAGTGGAGGATGCATACAAAGCCTTAAGAGTAGGGGATAGTGATAGTGATGATACCTGAGCCGTCCAGTGGTAGACGTAGTTGGACTAGAATGATGTTCTAGGAGTTGTCGGGATTTTTTATGTTGAATTATTATTTGTGTTCAGTACTTTTGGATGTTTGGTAGTTCGAACTTGTGCTTTGGATGTTCATTAGTTTAACAATGTTTCTTGTTTGTGTTGAATTGTTTCTTGTTTTGGTGAATCAAGTTCAGAATATTGTTTAATTGTTTTTTTTATATTCGAACGTGTTTAGTTGTTTTGGTGTTTGTTGTTGAATTATTTTGAAAATGGACGAAACAGAGAAGTGTTCGAATTATGCATTCGAACACACTGCACCTGTTCGAAATTTACAGCTGAACATGTGCAGTACGTTCGAGAATAGTGTCCCAACACCTCTCTGTTTTCGGTTTCTCAAAACAGAGAGGTGTTCGAGGAAAATATCCGAACATCCTGCATATGTTCGAAATAGACAGCCAAACAAATGTCGTATGTTCGAATACAATTTTCGAACACCTCTCTGTTTCCGGGTTGAGAAAACAGAGAGGTGTTCGAATTAAATATTCGAACATACCGCATGTGTTTGAAATTTACAGACGAGCATTTGCAGTACGTTCGGGAGTTTTTTCCGAACACCTCTCTGTTTTCGTTTTTTATATTCTAATGTATTGTGTACGACATCTATTTCGAATACCTTTCAGTCAAGTTTGGCATTATGAAATGTTTTGAATATCCTAATATACGTTCAACATACTACTACTCATAAAACGGAAAACACAAATTACATAGTGCCACGTTTAATAAAAAATAAACCAAACGATCATAATAAGTTTAATTCCCTGCCACGAGGTCATTGTATAACTTAAGTTGTTGCATGCATAACACTTCCCATCCATTTGCGCAATTCTCACGTCGTTCATACCACTTAAGAGGTACGATAGGTAGTGGATGTCCCGGCTGTAAGTTCACCTATTAACAAAGAAAATAAAAATTGATTACTATGCTGTAAGTACAATCACATATATATTTAAAAAATAAGCAACCTACCGCAATAAAGTGCGTTTCACCAGCGACTAATGCGATGCATATGCATTTAGGGTTAACGGAAACTGGAACCGATGATGTAAAAGGCAAGTATGTGTTGCAAGCCCTTAGGGATAATACCACCAATATGACATTGTACGCAGATGCAACAAGGTAAGCCATCTCTGGTAGTAACAACCAATGTTTCAGGGGTGCAGGTGTATCATAGTAGTTCAGTGCCCATAACACATCATCAACAGCTCCGCATGCGATGAATACACTAGTGTATATATCACGATATTTTTGCAATTCATCACTAAGGTCTCGCCGCACTTTCCCCCATGAATCCTCGCCGAAACCCATTAAATGAGCAACTGCACGGAAGCCGCAATGACCATCCCCTAGTACATTCTTTGTTTCAAGGACGTAATCACGAAATAGGGTAGGAAGTTCATCCGTAAAACATCCATATTCAGTTGATCTCGTTTTTTTCCGGATAACCGATTGCTTTTGTTTTGGAGCAGAAACGAACATCAGTTTCATAAGAATGGGCCCACTCAAGTCGATACTCGGTTCCATTGGAGAACAGCTATCATGAAATGACTCCACGTACTCAAATTTGCTCGGATCACGCTTTGTTGAGTTCACATTCTTTGCGCGTTTGCCCTTTGGCCTTCCACGAGGTCGTACAGGGACCTCAGGCGGAATCAATGACGTTTTGTCAGGTTTCAAAATTTCTCTCAACCTTTTCTACATTAGTAGCTGCTCAAACTGATTAACCAAATTAAACTTGTTCACGTAGTCCGCAATGCTATCTTTCACCCGATTTTGAATATCCTTTCCAATATTCGCATCATCCCATTGAGTTGGTTCCATGTCTAATTTTTTCCAAAACTTATCCACACTATCTAGTGGTATTGGCATCCCCAACCGCTTGAATTCACTAATCTCGTGTGCACAAGGCAAACCACACGTCTTTCTTAGCAAACAACCGCAAAGCAATGAGTCGATGCCAATGTCATTTATAACCTTCATTTCGTTTACAATTTTATCCAACGCCGCAATAGAAATCTCACCACGTAACATTTTAAAAATAGTCGGTTGATAACGATGTTGGACTACACGAATACTCTTCTCAAACGAAGTCTTAATTGCAGTGTGTGAAATCTCGAGAAGAGAACGTATTTTCGTCCAACATGTCTCAAAGGTTCCCATACTCGGTCCCAAATGTCTTTTCAACTTGGGATACGCACTTTCGGCCCTAGAAAATACATTGGAATAAGCTTTCATAATAAAAATAAAAATAAATAAATAGTCGCAAATATTTAAAAAATAAACATAAAATATTTTTATGTACCTATTCGTTGTCGTATTATTGAAATGCATAATATTATTTGTCCATGCAGAGATAAAGCAATCTTTGTAGGGATTGGCCCACTGATTAATACAATATTGTACGGCTAATGGATGATCGGAATAATCAGCCTCAATTCTCTTGAGTTGTTCATTGAAATCAACTTCGTTATCAGCAAGCATCACTTTATTCCATGAACTATTGAAAGATTCAAACTCTTATTTTGTGCGGAACAACTTCTTACAATTTGCCAGCACATTTTTACCAATGTGCCAACGACATAAAACTTGTCTCGCCTTTGAAAAAGTAGTCGACACCGCATTAATTAATGCGTTTTCCTTATCAGTGACAATAACTGTGGGCAAACACGTGAGATTCATCAGTGATTTTAGGATTGAGCATGCCCACATATAATTTTCCTCGCGCTCATGCTCCATGTAAGCGCAAGCAACCATAAACGTCATATCCGTCGACGTCACTCCAACTATCTCCAATAAAGTCATTTTATAATGATTCGTCTTGTATGTGCAGTCCATCAACAAGACAGTGGGAAATGCACGAAGTAAATCAAACGAAGTTGGATGAGCGAAAAAAATATCTTTAACTTGGTCAATCGTACTACAACGATTCACGTGGAAAAAATAATGATTCTCCTCCAATTTGAACATGAGAAATTGCAGTTGTGATCTGCCTGAATGCTCCACGACTCTTTAATTTGCTTGAGCATTGTAAATAGTTCTCAGTTGACACATTTCCAGGATGTCTAACTTTCAATCCGTGCAATATATCTTTTGGTCGGTTGTTGCTTCTTGTCATATCAACAACAAATGCATTTTCAGTAGGAGTTAAGCGACCGGCATAGGAATGGCCTTCAAAGTGTTTAGKKAGAGGATGATTATYCATGCCARATMTTATTTGTAATGACCACTTCTCCTCACCGCCAACAAACATTTGAGAGCCGTTTAAAAGGAATGGACATCCGCACTTCTTTGTCCCAATTTGCCTCTTCTTTGATTTTTTTCCTTCCGTCTCCATCTCCAACTCGTCAGGTAGTGAATTTTGTCCAACCATGCCACGATATTTTTCACTTCGCTCGCATGCTAAAATAATTCGAGCTCGCCTCCCATTCTCTCCACTGTCTGATTTTAACTACTATCACCATACGATTTTCAATTCCTATTGAACGAACCCAATTTACTAATTCTTCTCTAGATTCAAAATAAATCGTTGTGTTGAATAAATAAGAGTAGTCTGCAATCGCATCGCTCCTGATTGGACTAGCATTACTATTTTCTCTTGTCACTGTCTTAGATTCCTGAAAAAAAAGGTTCAATAATAATTATAAAATAAACACATGACGGTCCAAAGAAAGCATCGAACTACAGAGACATGTTCGACTACTATATTCGAACATTACTGACATGTTCGAAATTTATTCCCGAACACTATATACATGTTCGAAAATTTTTATCGAACATGTATACAATGTTCGAATATATTATTCGAACATGTTCAATATGTTCGGCCATAATTTTCGAACATATATCAATTGTTCTTGAAAACCAGAACGAACAGAGTCGCGATTTTCAGCCCAAAAAAGTAATATACAAAAAAATAGATGTCAACAACAATCACATTAGTCATCTTGTTCGTATCAATATCCTCCATTCTTACAGGTTGTAACGTGGAATTTCTGTTAAGTATTGAGAAAGGTTTTGGTGAAGTATTAGTACGTAGGTTTTATGATACGTAGGTTTTATTATACACGTAGGTTTTATCATATATATATATATATATATATATATATATATATATTAACTAGTTTAATACCCGTGTATTACACGGCGTTTATCAAAAGATAAATATAAAAAAATATTTGCGATAATTACAAATTTTTATGTAAAATGAAAAATTCAAATGATGTATTTTCAACTCTTGCCTTGTACATGTCTATTTATTTATTAATTATTATAATTATTAAATTTTTATTTTAATGCTTAGATTCAATTCGTTAATAATTTATTTACATACTTATAAAAATTCAAAAGAAGTCACATTCTGAACCCGTGCCTAATCTCTACTTATTAATTATTATTACGTTATTTTGTATTTTAATGTTTAGATTAAATTCGTTAATAATATTACTTACATACTTTGAAAACATAAACGGATGTCGTGCTCTCAACTCGTGTAGCATTGTATTGATGTCTAATCAATATTTAATAATAACGGGAAAACCCGCATAAAACTGAGCTTGAAAAAAATGTAAAATATACAACACCCGCGTGTTACATGTGAATATATGATATAAAATATTAAATTTTTAAGACACTGATAATTCTGTTGAAATAATGTCGGGCATCTAACTTGTAGTATATGTAATATTATTTTAATTTCTTTTTTTTTTCTGCGTAAGATACTAATTTGTTCGTGCAGTTATATAATATATATATATCAATGCATTATATTTGAATTAGATAAAAAGATTTAAAATATATTTAATATTTATTTTTATAGGCATAATAATTTATTATTAGTATTAGTATTAGTATTACGTTATCTTTTTTGTTTCATTTTGTTTTTYTTTTTTGTTTGGTGTAACAATATTTTTTCATATATATTTTTAATATTATTTTCAATTTATTATATTGGMATTAGATAAAAWWWWTTTAAGTTTATATTTTATATTTATTTCCCTTTTGTAATAACTTCATATAACTGATATTATTCTTATATAAATATTTAGAATTATAATAAAATTATTTCAACTTTTATTGTAAATAAAAATTAATTCAACTTATATATGTTTTTCCTAATTAGATATAATTTTTTTTATATTTTTATATTAGAATAATAAAAGTAAGATATTGAGTTGGACAAAATATGTTAAAGAAACTATTATAGTAGGTAAGATGTAATAAAATAAAAATATTGAATTATGAAAAATATAATATTAGGAAAGTATTAAATTAGGTAAATATATAAAAAGAAAAAATACCAAATTAGGTTAATATTAGGCTCGGATGACACCAAAACACCAAATTTTTTTTCCAAAGCTAACAAAGTATGAGAAGCAGACACATAGGATAGGAGGATTTTGCATTAATATATAGGGGAGATATATATATCTATTATATATATAATATATAATTGTATAAATTTTATTTTTTTTATTTTAATTAATATTGTAAGTAAAGTTATTTTTATTTTTTTAAATAGAGTTAATTTTATCTAAAATTATTTGGGATAAACTTATAAATTCCTGGTGCGTGTGTTCATTCGCGCGTTTCGTGAAAACATAAAAAAAAATTTCTAGTAACAACCCTATTATTTTGTCACACTCGTAATAGCAACAAATTTCTCTTTCTTTCTCTCTTTGTTGGGACGGAAATCATTTCTGAAATCTGAATTTGGGAAATGAGTACAACCAAATTCTTATGCATTACGAGCTGCTCCGATTTTATGGGACGCTCCCTAAATCGGAAGAAGCTGGAATTTGCTATTCTAAGCTTGAATTCAGCTCATTATTCTCTTCCAGTTGCCCCGGGGAAATTCATCAGTTTCGCGGCGTTCAGGCGAAGTCATCAGACGGTGTCGTATCGGGTGTCCACTCCGGTTTCCGTCAAAACTTATGCTTCCCTAACCGGTACCGTCTCTCTCAAACCTCACACGCGCGCATGTTTTTCTTCTTTTCTTTTGTTTCCCGTAATTCGTGTTATTTTCTTGCATTCGTATGAATTTAGTGAAAATACCTAGCTATTTTGCGTATAATGTAATTTAATGACTAGTGATTAAATCATTAAAGTAATTTCAGAATTTTAAGTGCGAGTGTATGTTGATATGCTGAATTTGTATATGGCTTCATGTTATGGCATGACTTTGTTATATTCATGTATTGTGTGTGTATTCAGTAGAATTGTGTGATAATAATGTCAAGGTGTTGCTGAAATTTAATACAATTTGTTATGTTTAAGGCGGGCTTAATTATGAGTTGGAAGCTTCATCCGACGGGCTGATCAGAGATAATGATTTGTTGATTGTTGGGCCGGGCGTGCTAGGACGCATCGTTGCTGAAAAATGGTTGAAGGTAATTGTATTAAATGATATCTGTTCTGCTTTTGGATGAAGTGATTTTGCTGAAAATCAAAAGTTGGTAGGGTTTACAAACAGAAACCGAAAAATTAATTCAATCAAGATTGACTGTTTTGGGAGAGAAGTTGAAAAGTGCTTTATTTGTGCTTTAAAGTCAAACTAAAAGCAGACTCAGAATCTAAAGCACCCCTCCCAAGCTATACAACTCGAATCAAGTGAAGCAGAATCAGAAGTTGGCATTTACAAACACTAAAATGTGATTTGTTCCAGCTAAAACCCTTTTTTCTTTCGACCTTTTTTACTGCGGGCAGGAACATCCCGAATCTCGAATTTACGGGCTGACATTGACAACCGACCATCACGATGAATTAATAAAATTGGGCATTGTTCCATCTCTTAAAGGAAGCTGTATGACACAGACTCATAAGTTCCCTAATGTAATGTTCTGTGCTCCTCCAACCCGAAATCCAGATTACCCTGGTGAAGTCAGGTATGCATAAGAATACGCCTCCATCATAAATAACCACTGTTGTAAAAGGTAACTGTGGTTCATATCCTTATCTGCTAGGGCATGGTTGTTATAAGAGTCAAAACTCTGGATTTGGATTTTGAATCCCAACACCTGTTTGTAATAAGATTCAAATTTTTAACTCACACCCAACAATATGTGACATGATTTGACATCTGTCATAAAAATTATTATCGTTACTCTAATTCAGTTATATTTACGATTAATTAACACAACTAAATACAAGATAATAATATGACATCATCACTTTTCACCCACTTTTCAGCCATGATTTTATATCTACAACAATGAGTTCAAGATTTCGAATCCTACAACAAACAAGGATTTCACCCACTCTTGTATAATTTGTATATGAGTTAATTAAAAATTGTTATAAATTTATTTCACTTTAATAAAAACTTTTATATATAGGGAAGCAACTTTAAATTGGAATGGTGAAGGTTCTTTCCTATTCACGTCAAGTTCCGCTCCATATGACTGCAATGATAATGGATCTTGTGATGAGGTATTTTGATTGACATTAAAAAACTTTATGTTGGGAACACTTATTTATTTATTTTATTAAACTTATAAAATTCTGTTTTTAATTAGATATATTAATTGTTTGTTGCTCTACAGAACACTCCAGTAGTGCCGCTTGGGAGGAGCCCCAAAACAGATACTCTAATTAATGTGGAGAAACTAGTGTTGGAGGCTGGTGGTTGCGTAGTTAGACTGGCTGGGCTATACATATCCTTTTGCGGATTCTTAAGTATATAAAACAGGCACATTCTAATTCAAGATATGTAAAAACGAGCCATATAAATAAACCTCCTTAACCCTTACAGTACAAAGAAGATAGAGGTGCCCATTCATACTGGTTGAAGAAAGGCAGTGCTGATATTCGGCCTGACCACATCCTTAATCTAATACATTACGAGGTGAGTAGGTGACGCTTGTTGCTACGTTCACTAACCTCTCTCTCTAGGGATAATTAAAAAAGTTGCCATTGAGGCTTGACCTAATTACAAAAAATAAAAAATAGTTAACTTTCAAAATTATAAAAAAATGGCCGAGGTTTGATTCAGTGTTAAATTAAGGGTCTACTGTAATATTTTTATAAATGTGAAGGGGAATTTTGAAATGTATTTTTTTTCCTTATGAAGGGTTAAATATAAGGAAGAAAAAAGATCTCAGTGTTATTTTTTGTAATTTTGAAAGTCAGCTGGAGTTTTTTGCTAATTAGGTCAAACCTCAAAGGTACTTTTTGTAATTACCCTATAATTTACCTTATTGTTTCCATGATTTATTATTATTATTATTTGATGATTGTGCATTTTGCTTCCATTTGTATGTAATTTAGTGGTTCGTAAATTGTGCAGGATGCAGCTTCACTTTCGGTTACCATCTTAAAAAAGAATTTTCATGGCCGGATCTTTCTTGGCTGTGATAATAGCCCTCTATCCAGGTTAGCTTGTTCAATTTTATATACATGTGTATGATTTAGACTTTTACTTATAAAGCACTGTAGTACTTTGACTAATTTTCCTTGCTATATGTTCTTAGGCAGGAAGTAATGGAACTGTTTAATAAGAGCGGAAAATATAGTAAGAAATTTGAGGGTTTTACTGGTAAGTTTGCATTCTTTACTCTTTAGTATTGTAATTAACTTGGTAAAGTATATCTTTTTTTTTTAAACAGGCATTTATTGTTTATTTGCAGGAACAACTGGTCCTTTAGGTAAGAAATTAAACAACTTGAAAACTTGCGCAGAACTAGGATGGGAGCCTAAATATCCCAGCTTTGCTCAGTTCCTTGAGACTCTCAAGTAATTTTTTGCGATCGAAGTCATCTGAGTGAGTGGTGTAGATTGTTCGATTATTCCTAAAGTATTTCCAGTCTATAATATCTTTTGCTTCATAACTATCTTAGATGTCTCTTAGCCCGAGTGTTTTGCATGAAATTTACTAAATTGATATCTGTGAAATTTATGATTTCAATAAGAAATTGGGTGCAGAAATGCTAGGTCCAGGATTTTGATTTTTGAACAATGTGACCAAATAGCATTTTTGAGTGACCTTGTAAATTTTGTAAGAGATAATTACAAAAAAAGGAAAACCTGTTTGGGGTAATTACACACAAAACAACAAGAGAAGTTTCAAAATTGTAGAAACCCTGTCTTACATTTTATGAGAATGGATTGACCTAATTTGTTGATATTACCAAAATTTTTATGACTCTAGCTTTGGTTCAAATTTGTTTTCTTTCCCTTTCAGTTTTATCCTTCTAAGATGTTGAAAAGGATTAAATTTGTTTATTCGTATGTTGAAAAGGATTAAGTTTTTTAACCTTTTACAAGCTTTATTAAGTGTGTTTCTTTGAAAGGATTAAATTTGTTTATTCGTACATGAAAACTCATTTTCTTCATTTGTGATTATTGATGAGGCATGATCCATTATAAACCAAAATTTGGATTAAATGTTGGATCATCAGTGTATCACGATCTTGTTCTGTTAATGCTGAAAGAAACTGAATAATATTAGTCTTGAGCTTCTATCATATCCAATCAAAGCAAACAAACGGGCCTTACTCAGTCACATCAATCACACAGATGATTACATATCACACACACAAACTAAAAGGAACGAAAGTATAAATTAATCTGCACATTTCAATAATTCAACCAATAACATTATGCATCAACATATTTGCATATAACAAATGCATGATAAAGTTCAGTTTTTTGCCAAGCTCACAAGAACGCAGCTACATATGCACACATTGTTATTGTTTTGAAAAAACAGCCGAGGCTTATGCCTCAGAACGTTTTTGGGAAATTTGGTTCGAGGCGGGCGCATCGAACCACTATACCTGGAACATACGCCTCGACTCGGATACGCCTCGAGGTGTCTGAGGGGACGCCTCAATTTAATTTAATTTAGTTTTTTGAATTTCCTCTTTTCTTTCTTTTTTCCTTATTTATTGTTATTAATAGAAGTATAAAACAAGTCAAATAGAAGACTGGGGTTGGATCTACTCACTAAAAGTCACATTCAGCAGAAAAGTGAAACCCTAAAATCGCCATTGCTCTCTCTCTTCTCTGTCCGTGTTATATATATATATATATATATATATATATATATATATAGGACACGTCGAGTTGTTCAAACCATTGAACACAAATGATTCTCTATTAAAATGATTAGGGAAATGTTTTGCTACTTAATTTGGACTCCTTTTGTTCTTTATTGCTTTGTGTTGTTTACTAGGTGTGATGAATTTGGCGTTACTCATTAGGATTGATTTTGATGTTTTTATTCTTGCTTTTGTTGAACTATTAGGGTGATTAATAGTTATTGTTGTTTAGGATTGATTTTGATGTTTTTATTCTTGCTTTTGTTGAACTATTAGGGTGATTAATAGTTATTGTTGTACTTTGCGTAATTTTATTATTTTTTGATTTTTTTTTTTATAATTTCTTTCGAAAAAATATGAGGCACACGCCTCGGTCCGCGTCGCCTCATCCGAACAAAACGCCTCGTATCATCCTTTTGTTTTTTAAAACATTGACAACAATACAAGCAATACCCCTTTGATCCACAAATAAACACAAACTACTTTAGCAGCTTTAAATCTTTTTCACATCATGCTAAGAATTCTTGTTATCTCTATTTTGGGATTTTTTTGGACAGGTCGTAGACAGACAGCAAAACCAAGAACGCCAGCACGATTGAGGCGAACAGGGAGACGAAAACGGAAGCCCCAACGTGCTTGCAAAAATCTTCGTAAACGTTGCAAATCTTTTTCCAGCCAACATGGGAATTGCCCTTCAGACCTATGTAAGCCACTGCACCTGCTGTTCCAGTTGCTGCAGCCACAATTCCTAGCAGTAGCTGAAAATAAAAAAACAATTTAAAAAAAAGGAATAATTTGCCCTGTTTTACTTAGTTTCTCGATTGCTTGATAAAGTTACTTGCAAAAGATATATGGTACAAGATAAGATAGTGGGTAATGATGCTGTACAAGCCTGCAACTGAGAGTGCTGCACAAAGTATCTGCATCATAATAATCAATACAAATTTTGTTTCCAAGTACTTGTGTTAGAACATATCAAGTATATTTTGCTAATATCTTACCCTAGTCTAATTAAACTCTACCAAAAAAAACTTCCATTTTACCTACATAATTGAATTTGTCATTAAATTACCGTTACCTACAGAATACTGACAAAATAAAAATAATTTTTTTCCCCTAAACCATACCAATCAATATTTGATAAAACAGTGAGTATTTACTTTTAAATTTTGTTGGTAAATATTTATGGGGTAATTGCCAAATGCTACATAAAAATTTTTTAATTTGTCAAATAATTATTTAACTTGATATTTAGTTCGACCCTAAATATAAATTATATGTCAAGAGTCAACTAAAATGAACATCCACACTATAGATACATCTTGAATTCTATGTTTACACGTGCTTTCCTATAAATTTCTTCAGGTATATGCGTCTGCGTGTATTTATTATTATTATTATTATTATTATTATTATTCTCTCTCCTATCCCCACTTTCTTCTGTACTCTCGTGTATTTATTATTATTATTATTATTATTATTATTATTATTCTCTCTCCTATCCCCACTTTCCTCTGTACTCTCTTCTCACGCCTCCTCTTTTATCTTTTCTTTTTATCGACCATCTCTTTGTTCCAAATCCCAATTAGAATTTTACAGATATATGATTTTCCACACACGAGTCTATATCTCTATGTTTTTACATATTTTCTTTTTCAAACTCAAATAAGTACACAGAATTTGATAATATTATTTCTAAAATCTCATAAATTTTCTTTTATCGATATCTACACGATTTCTTATTTTACTAATAATTTTTTTTTTCGCGTATCGATAATAAGAAAATTTTAAGTTTCATTAATAATTAGCATGTTTCAATAATTTTTTGACACCAATTTTTTTATTTATATCAGATAATGAGATCGCATCCATTATTTTCTCGATAATAGGAAGATTTGATAATATTATTTTTACAATCTCATAATTTTTTTTATCTGTATATGCCGATATCTTATTTTTAATAATAAACTCCTCTTTTATATTTTCTTTTCACCGACCATCTCTCTATCCAGGTCTCAATCTGAATTTTACATCTATGATTTCTCGAGCCTTTATCTCTGTAATTTTACCAATCTTTTTTTTTTGAGCTCTGATACTTACCAAAATTGATGAGATGGCATACACTATTTGTTCGATAATAATGTATTTTTTTACCGATCTTTTATCTTTTTTTTGGAACTCAAATACTTACTCAAAATTGATGAAATGGCATACAATATTTTCACTATAATAATATGTAAATTTGATAATATCATTTTTAATTTTTCTTTTATTTATATCTACGGTTTCTTATTTTTACTAATAATTTTGTTTGGCGCATTCAGTTTTCTATTCTCTGTTTTTAAATATCACTATTTCTCTCTCCGTCCTATCTCTTAATGTACACGTGCCTATGCAAAATTGATAAGATGTTCTTATTTTAAATAATAAATTCCTATTTTATTCTTTTAACCGACCATCTTTCTGTCCAAGTCTCAGTTAGAATTTTATTGATCTATGTTTTTAACGATCTTTTATTTAAGATGTTCTTATTTTTAATAATAAACTTCTATTTTCTCTTTTCTTTTCAACGACAATCTCTCTTTTCAAGACCAAGTTAATATTTTACTGATCTATGTTTTTAAGATCTTTTATTTTATTTTTTTTAACTAGATACTTACACAAAATTTATGAGATGGACATACAATATTTTTTTCATAATAGTATGTAAATTTGATAATATTATTTCTACAATCTCATGAATTCTCTTTTATTTATATGTACAATTTCTTATTTTATTGATAAGATCTCATCCAATATCAAAAATTGAACTTCATTAATAACCAGTGTGTTTCAATAATTTTTTGACTTTTTTTATATATCATGTAATTGACAGGTGTTTCTCCTATACATACGCAAAATTGATAAGATCACATCCAAAATTTTCTCGATAATAATATGTAAATTTGATACTATTATTTCTACAACTCATGAGTTTTTTCTTTTATCTGTATCTTCGATTTCGTATGTTTACTGAAATAATATGCAACTTCGATAATATTATTTCCCAACTTATGAATTTTCTTTTATCTGTATCTTCGATTTCTTATGTGTAAAATATGAAGGTCTATGGTTTTAAAAATAAATCTCAGATTTACGATGTTGTTATCAATGTTAAACAACACTGACTACCAATATCGACCAGAGTAAAATAAAAATTATGCAGCGGAAATAAAACTTAAAAACTCAGCAAATTAAATTCAGTTCACAAGTAAAAGTACTTGTGAACTTGGGCGTACAAACCCGAAAACTATATTACTTATCTTGTTCACGATCAATACAAAAAGATAAGAAGTAATATATGAAAACTAAAATATCAAAAACTTGATACTAAATACTTGTCGCCGTGATGACAAGATTTTCTCCGTTGGTCACGCAACTTCGAAGAACTTGTTAATCTCGAACAATGTCTCCAAGTAGCTATCTTACTTGTGTTCTTCCTTGATGCTTTGCGTTGCTCGTTCCTTGCTTTTTTGTGCGTCTCTTGGTTGTGGCCAAGATTGATTTGTCTTGTGTTCTTGTGTTGTCTTAAATAGACAAGTCCTAAAGTTCTAGTCTTGATAAACAAGGAAAATAAACCCTAAACAAAATCTAGGAAACTAATTAAAGTCTTAGACATAATCTAGGAAACAAATCTAGAGTCTTAATTCTAGTTCCCTAATATATTTTGGGCCCAAGAAAGGTAAATAACAAAATAAGGAATTATTCCCAAGAATAAAATCCTCAACAATCTCCCTCTTTTGCCTTTTTGGACAAAATACCCAAGACGCATGCAAATAATCAAAAGAATGAAAATTCCCTCTGAATTAGAAACTCCCCCTAAATGAAGTAACCATTATTTAAAACAAACAAAAACGAATCACATTTACAGCAGCGTCTTCTACATTCTTCTCCCCTTTATTGTTTTGAAAGCAAAAGGACTTCAACAAACGAGTCCCGAAGTGCCTGCAACTGGTCAACCTGGTTATCAAACAAAGTAATCTGGGCTCGGACAAATGGAGCAGAAAAATGAACCATGTTGYTACTGATGTTGGGAATACCAGAACCAACACCGGACATGACACCAGCTTGAAGAGGCTCCTGGGTGTCTAAAGAAGGCAATCAGATTCTGCTTCACGAAAATATCAACGGAGATTCAGCACTCAACAATCATGCCTCGATTTTAAAATCCCAAGAATAACTCTTCAGATTCACTCGTCAAGAACCTCGTGGAGATTGGTTCCATGTCTTCAATCTCGACGGTTTGAGACGAAGCCTCATCAGAGCTAGCAGAGTGGTCGGAGGCAAATGTTGACATCGGTGCACTGGCAAATGGAACATTGTCAGAATTGAAGCTTGGATAGGAGGCAGGATTGTCTGCAGGGGATGTTGGTTTCAGTGTCACAACATCAGAACCAACATGGGCTGACACGGCAGCTTTGGACTTCRTCTTTTCTCTCTTTGGGTGGAATTTTCTTATTAGCTAGACGCACAATATGTTTCTGGAGCTTTGCTGGGTGATGGTGAATTCGATAATCTGCAAGAGACTGAAAATAACTACAAATAAAAAATTGAGTGTCGTAGGCAGTAAAATTTGGAGAAAGAAAAAGTAAAAACCTTAACTTTGTCAATTTGGGTAAAGATGACCGAAGTAGGGAAGGAAACGGGTAAATAAAGAATAAACTGAAAAAATAACCCCCCACTACCAATTTTAAAACCCAAAATTCTCTTTCTCAAAATAAGACACACGATCTCTATGCTTAAATAGCCCACCATCTCTTAATTGGAGAATAAAAATCACAAATCCCAACTACAAATTAAAATCGAGATAGAGCTAGATTTTTATAAACCATCACCATAGTTGAACAAAGCCTTTGCAAAGCAATTTTTCACTCACCAAATCAATATCTTTATTACCTGTCCAACCGTCCGATTACAACTCCACTGAAACACGCATTTAGCAAGATTCAAAACAAGATTAAGAGAACTTAAGATAGACACGAACACAAACAACAGAACGCACAGCAAGAAGGCATCTTCCAAAGTATGAATGTCCTATTGGATGCCTAAAATTCATGACCTAAAAGAATATACAAAAACAAATTATGATTTCAGTGACTTGATCCAATGTTGCTTTTTATTACTGACAACATTATAAACCAACATTGCCTCAGGTGAAGTCAACGGAAACTTACCCCTTAACCCAAGTTAATGACTATGTCAAGATCTCTCAAGAAGGTGAAATTTAAAGATTGGATTAATCTGTATCCATATTTTCTTCATCCTTGAAGGGATTTGAATCTTTTAATCTTGAGCAAATGTTGTTAAAACACCTTTTATTTTTGGACCTGGGAGAAAACCAGTTTCTGCGGGCAAGTCCCACAATCACCCAATTGAAGAGGTTGGTTCTTTTTGCCATCACTTTTATTGCAATACAGGACCTTATCGCACTTTTAATCAAATTTAATGCATTAGAATTATGTATGAAAATAAAGATAAAAATGCATGCAAAAGTTTACAGATGTTGTGACTGATGTTGATAAAGGGTGTCACAACATCACAAACCAACATTTTTTTCAGACAATGCACATACCGAGATCTCTTCTCAAACGAGAGAAGGTCTCTAAACCTAATGCCTTAGTGAAGATGTCAGCAAGCTGATTATCTATTCCAATATGCTCGAGGCTAACTATCTTCCTCTCAACCAAGTCTCGAATAAAGTGGTACCTTATGTCAATGTGTTTGATTCGAAAAAGCTGGACCGGATTTTTTGAGATATCAATGGCACTAAAATTATCACAGAGCACAGTCAATGTTCTTCTATGTAAACCGTAGTCCTCTATCATTTGGTTCATCCACAATAACTGTGTACAAGCACTTCCAGCTGCAATATACTCGGCTTTAACTTACATGCTCATCTCGAATGTATCAGATATTTTCGTAATAAACTCATTTACCATCGATTCAATACGAGTGACTGGAGCAAACAACTTATCTAAATCTGAGTCTGATTTTGGATCAGCTTGAGTCGATGTTGGGTTTGATGTTGAGTTCCCAGAACCGTCATCGAAACCAACATCACCAATTTCTTCAATTTCAGCACCTGCATCTTCAATTTGGTAATAGTTGTCTGATGTCTTCTGACCAGTAAGAATACATGTATTGCCCTCGTCATAAAATTCACACTTTTCATGAGTGAACTTGACATTAAAACCATCATCGCACATTTTGCTGATACTTATCAAGTTCGCAGTTAAACCTTCAACAAGCAACACGTTCTCGAGCTTCGTAATACCAGGGACATGAAGAGTTCCTTGGCTAATGATTTGGCCATTTGAACCTCCACCATATTTCACCTTTCCTCCATGAAATTTGACAATATTCGAGAGGAGATCTTCTGAGCCGGTCATGTGCTTAGAGCATCCACTATCGAAGTACTAGGCTCCAGGGGTGTGAGACTTCAGAGAGGAATAGATCATGTTGCATCTGATATCGTTCTTTTTGACCCACATTTGTTTGAACCTGGTGTTGGTATTGATGTTGGTAACATGGGAACCAACATGGGATTCAACAGTCACCTTCGACCTTTTAAAATGAGTTTGCTTGCCAACAAGCTTCCAGCAGTATGGTCGTATGTGACCTGATTCACCACAGTGATGACACACGTATTGTCTTCTTCTCTTCTTGTGGCGTTTGGTAGACTTCATCTTTTTACTTGAATCTGGTTTTTGAACAGGTTTGTATCTAATCCCGTGTTTTGAACAATTTGGGACACTCGATTCCATAATCTCATCCACCGTGGCCTTGCCTTTGTTGAGGTTTGTGAGGGTTTCTTGGACCTTCTTCAACTCGGTCTTTACTCGTTCTTGCTCATCATCCTTTTTGGTGAGGGATGACTCCAATCGGAAAATTATATTCAGTTGGTCATCCTTTTCCTGAGTCAGTTTATTCACCTCGATCTTAAGATCCTTGACTTTGAGTACTTGTTTTGCCCAACTAACAAATAATTGCTTATGCTCAATGCACAGCTTCTCGTACTCATCAAGAGATTCATCATCCTCTGTATCCATAGTACCTAGACAAATAAGGATCAGTACTTAAAAGGTTAAGTAACTCGCTGTAGATGCCAATTGTAAAATATGAAGGTTTATGGTTTTACAAATAAGTTTCGGATTTACGATGTTGTTATCAATGTTAAACAACACTGACTACCAACATCGACCAGAGTAAAATAAAAATTATGCAGCGGATATAAATCTTAAGAACACAGCAAATTAAATTCAGTTCACAAGTAAAAGTACTTGTGAACTTGGGTGTACAAACCCGAAAACTATATTACTTATCTTATTCACGATCAATACAAAAAGATAAGAAGTAATATATGAAAACTAAAAGATCAAAAACTTGATACTAAATACTTGTCGCCATGATGACAAGATCTTCTCCGTTGGTCACGCAACTTCGAAGAACTTGTTAATCTCGAACAATGGCTCCAGGTAGCTATCTTGCTTGTGTTCTTCCTTGATGCTTTCCGTCGCTCGTTCCTTGCTTTTCCGTGCGTCTCTTGGTTGTGGCCAAGATTGATTTGTCTTGTGTCCTTGTGTTGTCTTAAATAGACAAGTCCTAAAGTCCTAGTCTTGATAAACAAGGAAAATAAACCCTAAACAAAATATAGGAAACTAATTAAAGTTTTAGACATAATGTAGGAAACAAATCTAGAGTCTTAATTCTAGTTCTCTAATATATTTTGGGCCCAATAAAGACAAATAACAAAATAAGAAATTATTCCCAAAAATAAAATCCTCAACATTATGTTTACTGTCACCATTCAATTTTCTATCATCAGTTTTTAACACCATTCTTTCTCTCCCTCTATCTTTTCATGTTAGCATGTTTGAATAATTTTCTCACACCAATATTTTGATTTATATCAGTGTTTTCATATAAATAGAAAAACATCAAGTTTTTTTTACTTATTTTTTTGATATTTTTTCAATTTATATTATTTGATCTACATACTGATCAATTGACTTTGTTTCTAAATATTCTTACAAAACTTTAACATTTTATTATATACTACTATAGAGTTCTATATTATTTGTTATTTTCTATCGTGTTTTATGAATTGTAATACTTGATACTTGTTGGAACTTATAATTTATTTGTTGAGATTATATATTAAGTTATATTTTCAAGAAAATAAATAATTGTTTTATATTAAAAACAACTCACAAAGAAATATATAATTATTTTTTAATATTAAAATAACGTATTCAAATAGCTCATGCATTACACAATGCTATTTACACTACACAATGTTGAGATCAAAACATAACGCGTTTCGTGATACGCTATTTAAAATACTGATTTTTACCTATACTAATCTTTTTATTTTTGCAACTTTATTTTTCTTAAAATTCTCTCAAGAATACTTCGGTTCATCCCCATCATTCTTTTTTTCATTCTTAAATGTCCCCAAAAAAGGATTTGACATATGAACTTAGATTTTAATTTTGATTATAATTCTTAATCCATGATGGATTTATGTGTGATTTGACATATATTTACTTGATTTGCTGATATTATTTAAAAGATGAAAATGCATGATACATTTGAGATTTTCAATTTTGTTCTTTTTCAACTTATTTGAATATGTGTAATTTTCTTTATTATTTTCAAAACATGATTTTATTATTAATAAAATTTGTCATATATTTAATCTAATCTAATATATGCTCACCGTTAGTTTTTATTAAAATTATTCAATTAATATAAATCTATCTATCTATCTATATATATATATATATATATATATATATATATATATATATATATATATA
>BMAC01001191.1:16288-43582 GCA_014905375.1 Phtheirospermum japonicum | reverse complement strand
GATGCGTAGTTGCTAGGCGCCTCTCATAATTCGTTGGGTTCTGGTTTGACCAGTGATTAAGTAAAATGAGTTTTATTTAATCAGGGACTCTAAGGGACGAGTTCATATAAGAACAATGTGTTGTTCGAATCACAATGTGTTGTGAACCCACGTCTAGCTTACACCTGAACCATTGAGGGTCACACCACGTGTTTCCTGATTATTGAAAACGATAGCTAGAAATTAATTGTTAATTTTAGCATAAGTTAGATATCAATATGATTGAATCTAAGATTCATAATTGTGATTATGAATTGAGAAAAATACGAGAAAATTATTTTGGACGCGAAAATATAATTGTTATATTTTTCGTAATTATCGTTTGTGAGAAATGATTTAATTCCGATGGGGTTTTTAATTTATAAGTGGATCGAACCAATAAGGCTTGGATTTAATTGGGCTTTTCTTTAAATTAAAAAGCTTGGTTTAGTTTTGTTTATGTTTGGGCAATTGTCTTTATTTAAATTAAAAGGCTCACTTGGTTTTAATTTTTATTAATGGCCCATCCGCCCATTGTTGTTGGGCTTGTTTTTATAAAAAAAAAAAAATAATAATACAAAAGCCCACATGGTTTTAATAACAAAAAGGAAGAAGAGGTTTTGGAGTGGTTTATTCATTCACACCAACAACAAAACATAACAGACGGATTTTTCAGAAAAACCAAAAACCCTAACTCACCCGCCGTCCACCTCCAGGCCCCGCCGCTAGCCGCCGGCCGCCGCCACGCACCGAAATATTCGGTCGTTTTTCTCCGTCGTTTTCAATCTCTCGACGGATCTAGTGCTCCGTCGCGAGTACATCGGGTTATACGGTGTGTGACACCAATTTGTCGGAGACGCGTCGCAACCACCGGATTGCTTCGTTGCCACAAAACGCACCCGTTTGCTGCCGTTCCGTACGCTGTCTGGCCGTCGCCATTGCTGAGAGGATCACCGCTTCTGACAGCTCCGCTGCTCAGCCGAAGGCCGCTCCCCGCCGAGCCGTTTCTGCCGTGACACGCCGTGCCGGTCGCTGCTGTCCGTTGTGAGTCAGCTGACGGCTGCCGTGCCGTGCACCATCGTTGCCGGAACAGCCCGCACCCCAGCTGCTGCGTCTTGCTGTTTCGTCTCGCCGGACCACAAGCCGACCGCTGCCGTCCCCGACAGCCCGTCTGCCTGTCCTCTCCACTGCGTCGCCGGACTGCCACCGTGCCGAGAGGTAACGTGACTGATCTTGGTTCTTGTATATATATATGATATATATGTATGGGCCTATTATATATATATGTGGGTAATATGTATGAAATGCGTGTGCAATATATTTGTGTGTGCAGTTTATGTATGACTAAGATATATATGCAGTGCGTATGTAAATATATGTGTGTGATGTTTATGAAACTCTTGCATGCTGTGATGTTTATATGCATGTTGTTAAGTATTGTAAGCATGCTATATGTTATATATATATAATATACTATATATATATATATATATATATATATATATATATATATATATGAGTAACTTGCATGCATGCTGTATTATTAATATATATATATATTACATATGTCTGTAATTTGTTTAATATGTAAACTACATGCAGAGTACTTAATTGTTAAGTATATGATGTATATATATATGTTTAAGTATGCTGTGCAGTATGTTTTATATATATGTGTGTTTATAATATAAGTTGCATGTGATGCTGTTTATTAATATATTATATATATATGTATATATGATATGTATATATATATAATATATGATTAAATATATAATTATTATATATATGTGATTAATATATTAAATAGAAACCGATCATGCTTATTTGATTTTACGAAAATCGGATTGTTTCTATTTATTAAAAGCAATCAAAAACATTGTTTGAATTAATTGATCAAAATTGGGCCGTCGTCAATTGAATTCGATTCAATTAATTTGACATTAAAAAAATTTTGTTTTCCGCTGCGCGACGGTACCACCGATTCCCAACAGTAATGGAGGTGAAGAAGCTGAAGCGAATGGTTCATTCAAGATGATAAATTGATAGTTTCAGATTGTAATATGTTGTGTTGGATGTGCTATGTATGGTGGTGTTTCTTTGTAATATATTGTGTTAGATGATGCTATGTATGTTGGTGTTTCTTTGTAATATGTTGTGTTGGATGATGCTATGTATGTTGGTGTTATTTGTAATATGTTTTGTTGGATTATGTTGTGCAATATGTTGTGTTGGATGTGCTATGTATGGTGGTGTTTATTGTAATATTTGAAGGGGCTATTTTATGAGTATTAAAACCTAGCAGGGTTTTTTTGTAATCTTTTTCTGGATTTTTTTTGTAACTAAGGCAAACCTCATGGGTGGTATTTGTAATTAATCCTTTGTACTATGTCTCTAAGAAAGAATGCAAAAAATCATTTTGTAAATATTAAAACTTTGAAGGGGCTGTTTTGTGAGTATTAAAACCTAGCAGGATTTTTTTGTAATTTTTTTTCTGGATTTTTTTTTGTAACTAAGGCAAACCTCATGGGTGGTATTTGTAATTAATCCCTTGTAGTATGTCTCTGCCAAACCCACAGTAAGTTCAAAATTAAAAAAAAAAAAGTGTATAGAATATGAGGGAATTACCACCACCTATATGTCCAATTGTAAAATTATTCAAAAACAACCCATCATCAAAAGGGAATTACCAAAAGTGGGGTGTTGAATATCATTAATCCAATATCTGTTTAAACAACCCCATCACCAAAAGGGAATTACCAAAAGCAAAGTATTCCATAATTACTAAACATGAGCTTAAACAAATAAATTCATAGCCTAACAAAATCTACTTATTCTTTCCAAGATTTTTCCTTCTTGATCTTCTGGATTCCAAGTTGAGGTTGATTGTGTTTGAAGGTTGTTGAGAACTCCCCATTAAAAACTGTTCATATGGCTTGGGACCTGCTGTCATTAACACTTGATGAGGAGGCATTGACACTTCTTGGGTCACTTGACTTGCAATCACACCCTCATCACCTAGTGCCACATTTGTTGGGCATGAGGGTTGCATTACACCTGTCACCTGCAAGTTAAACACAATGTCAAAATCTTTAGAGAGTTAGAGAAAATTTGATAATACTAAATACATTGAAAAAAGTTGGTTTACCTCTGGATTGTTGCTAGAAAACTGGGATGGAGTGTTTTTCTTCTTCTTCCTTTTAACCTACAAAAAGGATAGAATTTTGGTTATTTATGTAGATAGAACATGGAAACAAATACCTATAAAATGTAATCTAATCACTTACTATGGTGCTGTTCCCTTTTGGCAGTGCATCTTTCTTGCTTGGACATGACCTTGCATTGTGGCCCTCTGTGCCACAGACACCACACTTGACTGTTTTTGGTTGCATTCTCAATTTAGTTGAGGGCTTTTTGTGTGCTACTTCATCAGCCTCCCTTCTTCTTGCCTTTTTGGGCCTGCTAATACCTCTCCCAAAATTGGGAGGAAGTGGTGCAATGAAATTGGTTTGATTCCACAGCATTTGACCACTTATACCTAGTATGGCAGGTTTATTGATCTTTTTGTACAACTCAACACTATAATAAGGGTGAACAAAATCAGTAGGATTACACCTTTGGTCAACAATGGCACTACAAGCATGTTTGCAAGGGATGCCATTCAAACCACACAACCTACAACTGCATTCCTATTTCCCAAGTCAACTGTAAACCGACCCCCATCATAACAATCAGTTTGATAATGCTTATCATCACATTTTATGGCCATGCAGTCAGCCACTTTTGAAATATGTTGCTGGAGTATTTTGCTGATCTTAGGACATAATGGTCATTTCCATTTCATCTTTGCCTATCCCTGCTGGTTTGTAACCTCCTCACAAGGTACATTCTTACCCATTTAAGCATTGTTAGGATACGCTTTTCTCTGGCTTCCAAAATAGAGCTATTAAAACTCTCACACAAATTATTTAACAACATGTCACAAGTTGGTTTCTCATTAAAGTGTGACTTAAATCAGTGTATTTGATTCTTATCATTAAACCAATCAGCAACATTTTTATTCAAGTCCCTAATTTGTTTCATTCTATAATTAAACTCACCAACTGTGGTTGCTTGAGCTGCAGCCCATAAGGCATTTTTAAAGGCTGCCCCCCTAAAACCAGCAGTTTTAAAGTTGTTATGGAGGTGTCTCACACAAAGTCTATGGTTGGATCCTGGAAAAACACTCTCCATGGCCTGCACCAACCCTTTCTGCTTATCACTGAAAAATGTGAAGGCACTGTCATCTTCAATATTGAGATCCCTCTTCAAGCATAATAGAAACCACTCCCATGTCTCCTTTGTTTCTCTACCAACCACACAATAAGCTATGGGGTAAAGATTATTGTTGGGATCCACTCCCACTGCAGTCAATAGTATACCCCCATGAGGCCCCTTCAAATGACAACCATCAAACCCAATTATTGGTCTACAACCATTTCTGAATCCTTCCTTTAAAGCAGCAAAGCACACATAAAATGCCCTAAACCTAGTTAACCCATCATCTGAATCAGTATCAACAATGATTGTGGAACCAGGATTTGTTTGTCTAAGTTATTCTGCATAGTCCCACAACTTTTCATACTGTGAATCAGGGTTACCTTGCAATGTTACAATGTCAAGTTTTTTGGCTCTGTAGGCCTGATCCTTACTCACACTCACTTTCATATCACGTATCACATCATACCTAAAACCCTTACCCTTTCTATCTGGATTAGACTGGAACATGTGCAGGTACTTCTCACTGATCCACTTAGGTTTTACATTACTAACATAAAAAGTTTCAGGACAAGAGTGATTTGGATTGTACTGTGTGAGTTTAAATGCATATTGATCAGGAATTTTTAAAGTATTCATTTTCCACCCACATTTTTACCCTCACCATTTTCACCCTAACACCTAACATAAACTATGATGTTATCAATCTTAGTGAACTTAATAGATCTTTTGGTATTAATTGCATGAGACTGAACAACCTTCTTAAATTCTTGTCTAGTTCCAAACACCATTCCTAGAGAAAATGTGGGATCAAATGTAGTGGCAGGATTGAACACAACTTTCCTACCCTCCTCATCAGAAATATGTTCATCAAAATCTATCCCTGTTTGAACCACATCTTTCTCCCCACTATCTGACTCCTCATCACTTTCAGTATAATTGATTATTTGATCACAATTATCTTCTAACATTGCATCATCATCCACATCACTACTGGCACTCTCCATCTCATAGCCACTATCAAACAACCTATCCAAATCAGTATCCCCATCCCCTGCATCTATGTCATCAGCCTCTACATGAGTCTCATTAATATCCTCCAACCCTTGATCCAAACCCTTGGCCCCCAATCCCTGATCCAAATCCTGAGGTGTCAACCCTTGGTCCCTAATGGCCTGTACATCAAACCAACCACCCTCATCATACTTGGTAGAATAAACAAATGGGTGTTCATTTTCTATATATACTTCTAATTCCCTAACAAACTTATGAGTTAAAGACCATATTCTAATATCATCATCATCACCCAACAACTTGAAACCACTGCCTAACTTGATGTAGTCAATCCTATCCCCAACAACACCTAACATATCACTAAGTAACTGCAAATATGCATGACCCATGTCCTTAGCTTCTATCCAACCAAATATAATTTTCTCACCCTCCAAATACTGTGCAATTGGAGAATTTACAAATTTCCCTTCACAGAACAATAAAACACTAATATAGTCTCTGTTTTTGTCTATGGAACCAAGACCAATAAAAAAAATGAAAAAAGGCAAAAAAAAATGTCAAAAGTCAGTGAGCGCACATGGGAAGCAAAGACATGTGAACATAGCATAGCAAAACACCCATAAGATTACAAAATCAAGTGAATATATGATTTATTTAGAGAACTCACCGTACGAAGGGGGACCATTGTCCCTACGGCTCTTCTCTCGAACAAACACCTTCTCTGGTAGCATCTCACTGTCGAATCTTCTAACTTTTTAATAAATTTTGACACTTTTTAGATAAATCGATGGTAGGGCCGAGAATCTTTCAGAAAAATTTCTGAAACTAGGGTTTAGGAATCTCCCTTGGATTTCGAATGTCCGAAAGATTTCTGCGTTCTTTTCCCCCTTTTTTTAACCTAACTCCATTCTTTTCTTATATTTTTTTGATTTTTTTATTAAATGGCGCCACGTAGAAATATAATGCCAAGTTAGCGCATAATTGGTGCCACGCGAGGGCCACGTGTGCATTTCCGGCGATTTTAAAATATTCCGACAGGCCGGGGATATAAAACGTGAATTTTTTCAAAGTTACAGGACAATTTTCGAACTGCCTATATTTAGAGGACAAAAATTAAAATGGGTCAAACTTACAGGACAAAAATTACAATTTTCCCTTTTTATAAATTTCAGCTTTATGTTTCAATATCAAGAAGATACTTTATCATATTAATATTATACAACGGATAAATACCCCATTCCGTATATGTCACTAATTTCTTGATGTTTCAATATCAAGAGTAAAAGAAGAAACTAATTGAAACACTATATTGTGACAAAGCGATAGATATGTAAATAGAGTTAATAATTTACTTTATAAAGAAATTTTGCGATTTGTAAATTAAATAATATATTTTTAATTATTATTTATTCATTTTTAAAATTTATATATTTTTAATACACTTAATATATTATAATGTAGGGAACTTCTATGGTGCCGTGAAGGTACCATACTTCACTTAATGAGAATCAATAGATCAAAAGTTGGTTATAAATAATTATAAATTAATGGCAAAAATATTTTTTTAGTCCGGTAAATCACCACTCTTTGATATTTAGTCCGGTTTTTGGTCACACTTGAAAATTAGTCCACTAAGTGGACCAAATGCTGATTTTTGGACCAGTGACCGCCTAGAGCAGGTCATCTTTACCGGAAAAACCGAAAACTAAAGTCACTGGACCAAAAATCAGCATTTAGTCCACTTAGTGGACTAATTTTCAAGTGTGATCTAAAATCGGACTAAAAGTCAAAGAGTGGCCACTTACCGAACTAAAAAATAATAATTTTGCTTAGTTTAAAACTATTGATATGTGTGATGATAATAAGTTAAACTATAACTGGATGTATTAATGTAATTTGCAAAAAACTATTTCATAATATATAAAAGTGGAGTTATTTGCATTTAATTTATTTTAGAGAGCGAATATACGCACCCCATTTATTTACGAGTTCACCTCATAAAAAAACTCAACAAAAATGTCAAAATTATCCCACAAATACTAAATACCCAAAAAATATCATCTCCTTCAACCCTCCACCACCACTCCAACTCTTCCATTAGCGTCGCCCATCACACCGTCGTCGCCACCGCCATAGGTGTCATCATTGTGCCACCGCCAAATAGGAAAAAGAAAAAACGTTGGTGGGTGGTGAAAGGTAAGTGACGGATTTAGGCGGTAAAAGGTAAAAACATAAATGCAAAATATGGGTGTTCGTCTCTGATTTATCGAACAAAACTCATGTGTTCGAAAATTTTGATAAATAAGCAATAGAATAAAAACCTACAAGATATAAATAAGTAATAGAATAAAATAAAAACCTACAATCTAAAATTAAATATAAAAATAAATAGGGATTTTTTTCTCCCGAACATTTCATTTTTATTTTAACCTATATCATGTTTTTTTGGACAATTGTCTTCTAATTACACTTACTCGCCAAAAATTTAAAATTATTTTTTTAGTACGATAAGTGACCACTCTTTGACTTTTAGTCCGATTTTGGATCACATTTGAAAATTAGTCCACTAAGTGAACTAAATGCTGATTTTTGGTTCAGTGACCTGCTCTAGGCGGTCACTAGACCAAAAATCAGCATTTAGTACACTTAGTGGACTAATTTTCAAGTGTGACCAAAAACTGGACTAAATGTCAAAGAGTGTTCATTTAACGATCAAAAAAGTATTTTTACCGTAAATCAATGGATGTAAATGCAGGGGCGATGGAGGGCATGGTGCCTTCACGGCACTATAGTCATTTTCTATAATGTATGTATATATATATATATATATATATATATATATATATATATATATATATATATATATATATATATATATATATATTCGTTTGTTCACACGGATATTATGTTAATCTCCGAATATCTACCGAATACCAAGCAAACTCGAGTCGTTACTAGTGCCAGCTTTAATGTATTGATGACAGAACACAAGTTCATAAACTTCCAGGCACGTGATTACTATTGTGCAACAATAGATAACCTGGAAAAACATGAAAGATGAAAATATGTAAATATTTTTATTCATACGTTTGAATAATTTATTTATCACCTAAAAAAAGATACTAACTACATAGTATACTAAATTACCTTAACACCGTAGATATGAAAAATTCATTTCATGGCATATGATGGTGAGAGAGTATACAATGGATTTAAGTGCACCCAATAATTTAATTTATTATCGTATATAACTGACATATATTATCAAATATAACAGATACATATAATCACAATAATTGAAATTCTAAATCTAAATATGAAATCATAAATTTTAAAAAAAAACCTAAAACAAAAAAATTAAACGCTAAAAATGGAAAACTAAAATTTAAAATGAAAAACTAAATCCCGAAATTGAATATTAAGCTCTAAACCCTAAATTCCTATCATATATCATCACATATAACTGATAGAATGATAGATTTTTGATGGAATTCTAAAATGAAAAATTAAATAAAAAAATTGAAATACTAAGCCTTAAAATGGAAAATTAAAACCTAAAAATGAAAAACTAAACCCTAAAATAAAAAAATAAATCCAACTCTAAATTTGTGTCACATATCATTACGTATAATTACCATATATCATCACGTATAACTGTCAGATATCATCACTTATAACTGAATGATAACAAATTTTTATAAGGTGCACCTAATAAATTGCCTATGACACTGGGAAACAACAAATCGGGATATAGCCAAAAAAAAAAAAGGAAATACAATAGAAAACTCATTACAGTGCGTTTTATTTAAAAAAAAAAAAGACAAAATCAATATTTATTTTTAAAATTATAAAAAACACTGCGGTGCTATTCAATTTAGGCGGTTTTATAAATCTTTCTTCGGCCTTATTAAACAACACCCAAACGTGTGGAAATATCAGAAGATAGAATCAGAAGGCCTTGTTTGGTCTAAGACTTTGAATACCAAGATTCACATTATAAATTTTCATTCTCATTTATTCTACTATTCAAATTTTCAATTCACAATCAATAATTTCTTACACCTTTTAAACATGATTTGACATCAAATATAATATAAAAACACATTATCATCCACTTTTCAGACATGAATCCTATAACAAACAAAGATTCTTACTATTTACAGAATTATGAATACTCAATATCCTGAATACCATAATTAAGAATTCCAACAAAATTTAGTCCAAACAACCCCTGATGGTCATGTGATTCATGTAAGAACGACTCAATATATATCTGCCATCCGTTGCAAATTCAACATCTGAAATCAGTGCAATTATCTCAGTGAAAAATGATTTCCAGCCAAGCCTGCTCCTCAATTCTCTATGTCAATGGAAACCAATCGGTGATCCATAAAAACTAAAAAGGAAAATCAAATTCCACGAACGCAATTATAAGTAATCAAAGAACTTTACAACCCTCTTGATTAATTTAAAAAGAGAATAAAAAAAAAGAATCGAATTTGTAAAGGATATCCACGAAAATAATAATAATCTAGTATTGGGAATCTAGAGTATTACTTTATTTGAAACTATAAGATTTTATTCTTTAAATTATAAAAATTTTACAATATAGCGAATACTCCACCGAAAATAAATTTTAGGGGCCAACTTCGAAAATTCTTGTACAGTAGAGGATAAAGTAGAACAAAAAATACTTTGGGGATAATGTAACATACATTGGACAAAAATTAATTTCCCCCAAAATAAAAAACTTTTACAATTTATTAATAGAAAAGCACCAAAATACAGAGAAAGACGAAAGTATAGAGTGCCACTTGAAAGAAAGAGACTTCAGTTGTACATTTAATTAGTAATATAGTTCCACTTGAAGTTTGGAATATTATTGAATAAAAGAAAGAAGAAGTTTATATTATTGAAGAGTGAGCAGAGAGTATATTATTGAAGAGTGAGCAGAGAGTATATATTACTGAAGTTTGGTATATAAATAAATGTCTGTTTACATGATGTCTTATATGTGTGTTCTGTTTTTTAATTTTCATTTAATTATTATTATTATTAATTAATTATTATTATTATTTATTTTCCTTTTAGATATACTCTACAACAGAATTGAGGGCAGTATCAGAAGATAAGTTGAAGGAATTATTTTAAATTAACCAAACCTCAAATACTAAGGATGACCACATTTGTCTATTTTAACTTCAATGGAGAAATTGAGGGTATTAAAATGGCATATTTAAAAGCTCTAACCTTGAAGCCACTCGGACATTGTTTGTTTATTTGTTTGTTTTCCTTTTTTTTGGGTTGTGTTTTGTTGTTTAGTTAAACTAGCAATCGATTTTAGAAACACCCAAAACAGGTCAGGTGATGATATCTGAAGCAGTGGGTTTCTGTTTTGAAATAACATGAACTGTGGTGCAGGAATTGTATTTTGGCTTTTGATAAAAAAGATGGTTGACTTGCTTTGTCATGGTTTAAGCTTATGATGTGAGATTAAAAACTATTCTGGTGTGCTTAATTGTTTAAAGTGGGCACATGCCATTATGTAATATGCTATTTTTATTTATTTAAAAAAATAAAAGAAATAAAAAAGTACTTTTGCATTAGCATCAACCAAAAATTCAATTGTTGTTTCTTGTTGTTGTAAGTCTATCCTGTTTAAGGTTTACTAAAAATGGCACTCGAGAAAGAGGTTTTTGCTGTACAAATGAATGCATTGAAATGTATGCCATCACAATCATCTTAAATTTGATCTTGAGAAAAAATCGTTCAAAACGATCACATTCGGCCTAGTCGGATAAAACTCTTTCTCTACAATGGCTATTGGAAGTTAGGCTGCTTAAAAAAGAAGTGAGGTGATCACAGAAAAATGATCTTTATTACTAGCTGAAAATGCTGATATTATAACTAACAGTTTGTCTTCATTGAAATATCTTTTTTCCATGCTAATAATGACTTAATATTGCTGGCCAAACCCTCTGAAATGTGCTTACTGTGAAGGTTTGAGACTTAACATGTTATTATACTATTGTACTATAAGCCGACGGGTTTGAAGCTGCGTCTGATTGCTTTCAAACGTAGGATATAATAGGGTGTGGCTAAATATAAGAAATTTAGTTCAGTCATAAATCCAATTTCCTTACTTAAATAGGAAGTATAGATGGTTCCTGTGCCTATGTAGCTCAAAACCTCAAACCTTCGCACCCACCTATCAGTACCCTCCTCAAAAAGAATAAGTATTGAAAGAAAAATGTTACTCAATCGAACTTGTGAAAAAAAATAATGTGAAATATGTTCCTAGAAAACGGAATCTATCTACTATCTTATACAACATCTTCTAGTACTTTTATTTTGTGCTTTGGTGATAATTTTATTTTGTTTCTATATAAAATGGTTTTAATGTTGCGTATTAATTCTAGAAAGAATGCTGATGTAATACATTGGCCTTTGTTTTTTCCAAGTTCGAATATGAAGGCTGTGATTTAACCTGCATTTAAGCCTTTGTTTCTGTATAAAATAGTTTTGGTATTCAGCAGAATAAAAGGCTATGGGGTTAGAACAAGCAGTTGAAATTTCATTTTTCGGGTTTATAACTCATCATCATGTGTTTGAGAATAATATGAGCCATAGCTTTGTTCATCAACTCGAATCACATGCAGAATTTTACTTTAGTGTTTATTGCAGTTGATTGCTATGTGGCTCTCGTCTTTTGAAGATTTATTTAGACTTGTTTGCTGAGATGAATTGTGCTATATTGGTGGCAAGTAAAACTGAAATGTGGCTGGTGAATTGTATAGACTTGTTTGCTGAGATGAATTGTTTAGACTTATGTGTATTGAGATGAATTGTTTCTGTATAAAATAGTTTTGGTATTCAGCAGAATAAAAGTAAAACTAGTTTCTCCTTGAAGTGTATTAGATGTGGAGATAATTTGTCCATGTTACTCTCTGTGTTCCATTCTGTTTTTTTTCTTCTTTTTCATTATGCTCTTAGCTTCATTAATATAAGCTACAATATCATGTCTTATCATGATATTACTAACTGCCAACAAAAGCTCACAGAGGGTAGCATGGTTCTACTGTATAAGCCACAATATTCTGTCTTATAAAAAAAAAAAAAACAAACTTAGAGTGGTAAATATAAAAAAAAAAATATTTAAAACAAGAGTGTGTATATAAAATAAACAAAACTACTTCCAATTGTCTAATTTCTTGACCAGCCATCATCCTTAGAACTTCGACTCTATTTTTGATTCCTCGTGTCATCGATTGACTCAGCTTGGGAATTTCCGATATTTATAAGCCCCAACCTGAAAATATGAGAAATAATTTTCTAAAACTGGTCTTACCGTGAGGTTATTATGTTGGTGATTGATAGGCAAGAGATTGTGCTTTATTTAATGGTTTAATTCCTATATTTTTATGTGCTTAATATTTTATATGTATTTATTTCTCGCATATTTATTATTATAAGTAGTCGAGCACCAATTGTGTATTTTTCTCTTATTTTGCAGTAATTAGGTGCTAAATTGGTGAATTAAAGATTTAAGGATGATGCATAAGAGTTGCACGAGGAAACGAGAGACAAAACGAGTGAATTGGCAAAGAAAGGGCGATTCTGTGCTATCTAGAAGGGTTATCGCTGGTATAAACCATTATAGAAAGCAGGGAACCGATGGTAGCACCTCTAGTCAGGAAACCATTATAGAAAGTGCTGGAAACAGTTATGGAACGTGCTTTAACCGGCATAGAAGGGGCGGAAAACCTATTTTTTGTTTGTAGGAAACTTATTTTCCAAGACATCTACACCTATAAATACCCCCCATAATCTTTCAAAAACGTCTACAACATAAATCCTGGGGTTTCTAGGCCCCAAAAGGAGTCCAAAACACCCAACAACAAGGGAGCTTGAAGATTGAAGATCGAAGACTCAAGATTCAAGATCTAAGCTCTCTTATCCCTTTCTATCTTAGATTTATGTTTTATTTATTTATTTTTCTTCTTTTATTTCATGAACTCCATGAGTGAGTGATTGTTTATCTAGTCTTAGGGATGTGGAAACCCTCGTGAGATTATGTTTTAATTAATTCATGCGTATTTATTTCGTTTTCTATATGAAATTGTTTGTGTTATTCTATTTACTTTTCATGATTGTTGAATTAATGACATGATTGCTGAATTCTTGATTTGGATTGACCACCTAGATTAGGGATTTGGTTATCAATTGCTAGAAATAGGATTGCTTCCCGTGTAATTGTCGTGATTTCTATTTCGTTTGTAGCAACTAATGGTCTCGTATCATTAGGGGTAACACAATATAAGTTAAATAAACCGAGCTTATGTGTTTATTGATAAGTTAAATAAACCGAGCTTATGTGTTTATTGATTAGATTAACCTATTTGCCTGGTTCTTAATGCTGTTGTTGGATTAAATCTAGAGAGCTTATTCTAGGTTATTCAGTAATTAGAGTTAATTAAATAGTTTATTTTAATTAAATACACGGTAATGGCAAATTCAAGTAGCAGAGCTTATTGTTACTTAGGGTTTTTAGTTTCATATGATGAGTGAATTATAATATTGCAATTGGTTAGATGAATTGAACGAGGGTGGAAACTGAACTAGYACTGGAAAGTTATATTATTATTATTTATTATTTTCTTATTTGTTTCGTTTATGTGTTTTTAATTGTTTTCATTAATTATTTAGTTATTTAATTTTCTTAGATTAGTTAATATTCTTTAACTCCGTTTCCTTTGTTTAGCAAAATACGAATTATCACAAATTAATCCACACTCCTCGTGGGATCGATCCTTATTTGCCGCTGCTACTAGTTAGTAGAGGAAAGTCGAGGACTTTTATAAATATTATTTTTGACGCTTCAACGACGAGCGGTCAAATTTTGGCGCCGTTGCCGGGGGTTATTATGTTGGTGATATTTAACACATTCGAATAACTTTGATATTTTAATTATTTTTGTGATACTTTAGTTATTTCTTGCAATAATTTAATTACTTTTGTGATTTTTTTTATGTGATTTGCACAAAAGTGGTGGTCCTATTCTTTATTTTATAGACTTTTTTTTTTTATTTAAATCTCATTTTATCAGTTTTCTTAGTACTTATGGGTGATGTGATTCATGAATATTTTTGCATGTAAAAACAGTCTCTTGTAAAAACAAATATTTTTGCATGCAAATGCACAATTTAACTAAAGTCACAAAATATAATAAGTCCACTTTTATAGTGGAGTTGGATATTTGCATGCAAATGCACAATTTGACTAAAGACACAAAATATACTAAGTCCACTTTTATAGGGACATTTGCATGCAAATGCACAGTTTGACTAAAGACACAAAATATACTAAGTCCACTTTTATAGTGAGTTGGATATTAACTCAATGGATAGTGGACCATTTCCTCAGTATTCTCTTCTTATCCAAAAGTTAACAATTGGAGACTTTAATTTGCTCATCCACAACTTAATTGGCTCTCATTTCCCATCTCATCGCAACAAATATCAAAACTCATATATGAGAATATTCGTAAAATGATGTTAATGAACCGAGTTAAACTGAATCTAAGGATTAATTATTTTCTTCGGATTATATTTGATTTATTTCTCCTATTATTTGAGAAATTAGAGTGGTTGGGTTCATGATTCACTTATTTTAAATATTAGAGATAAAGATTTGTTAGTTTGGATTTTCAGATTTTTCTTAATTAATAAGATTTTATGCTCTGATAAAAATGAGTATTGAAGGTTTTAATTCACTTTATGTAGGTATGGACCGTAGTTGGATAGATGATATATGATCAATTTAGGAATATGAGAGTGGGGTGAATGAGTTTATAGAGTTTGCTAAGACTCATGATCCTAACAATAATGGGAGGTTCTATTGTCCATGTGTGAAGTGCTTGAATAGTCAGCGATTAAGTGTTAGAGAAATTAGAGAACATGTGATTTGTGATGGTTTCAACAAGAACTACACACGATGGATATGTCACGGTGTATTGGACATGCCATATGTATCCAGAATGAAGATGCCCTAAATGAAGACGTTGATGAATAAATGTATGATAGAACAGAAGAGATGATTAATGATGTTGGAGCAGAGGCATTTGAGCAAGCACATGCAAATAAGAGTTACGATGCCTTGTCAGCCGATGCCGATAAACCTCTTTACCCGAGCTGTAAAACCTATTTCCAATTATCTGAAACGTTGAAACTTATTAAATTGAAGGCGACGCATGGGTTGAGCGATAAGTGTTTTACGGAGTTGCTTGGCTTGTTGAAGGGGATGCTTCCAGAGGATAATGAATTGCCAGAATCTAACTACGAAGTGAAGAAGATTTTGTGCCCTCTAGGCCTAGGGTATAAAAAGATTCATGAATGTCCAAACGATTGCATTCTCTACCGAAAGATTTACAAAAATTTGCACAAGTGTCCAAAATGTGGAACTTCACGTTACAAGAAGACTAACGATGATGATGCTATTTAGGATGGTGGTAAAAAAAAACCCATCGAAGGTTTTATGGTATCTTCCAATAATACCAAGATTCAAACGCTTGTTTGTGAGTCCAACCGAGGCTAAAAACTTAAGATGGCATGCCGATGAGAAGATCGATAATGGCAAACTTTGACACCCGAGTGATTCGCCTCAATGGAAGAAGATGGACCAATTATATCCTTGTTTCGGCAATGAGCCAAGAAACGTAAGGTTGGGACTGTGTACGGATGGGATGAATCCGTTCGGAAATCTAAGTAGCCAACATAGTTCATGGCCAGTTCTACTTGTAATTTAAAACCTTTCTTCATTAATGTGCATGAAACACAAATACATTATGCTGTCATGGGAATACGAAGGGATTTAGCTCCAGTATCTCATGGTAAGAGGACTTATTTACCAGCAGCTTGTTACACATTATCGGAAAGTGAAAAAAAGAGTTTATGTGAATGTTTGCATGGTGTTAAAGTGCCTCAGGGATTTTGTTCCGATGTGAAGAGGCTGGTGTCGATGAAAGATTTTAAATTTCTAGGCTTGAAGTCTCATGACCATCATGTGTTGATGCAACAACTATTACCGATTGCTATTCGAGGTATTTTGCCGAAAAAAGTGAGAAACACCATAAGCAGGTTGTGTTTCTTCTTTACTGCTATATGTAGTAAGGTCATCGATCCTCAAGTGTTGGATGATTTGGAGAAGGACGCTGCAACTATCTTGTGTCAACTTGAAATATATTTTCCACCCGATTTTTTTTGACATAATGGTGCGTTTGATCATTCATCTAGTGAGTGAGATAAGGGAATGTGGCCCGGTGCATTTACGGTGGATGTATCCATTTGATCGATATATGAAAATACTAAAGGGGTACGTTAAGAACCCTTATCAACCTGAAGCCTCTATAGTTGAACGTTACATTGCAGAAGAGGCAATTGAGTTTTGTAGTCAATATTTGACCGAAAGAAAATCTGTTGGTCATCCGAAATCTCGCCATGAAGGTAGAAGTCTTGGTAAGGGAACACTTGTGGGAAAATTGAAGAATGTTGATCGTGAAAAAGTGCTACAAGCACATTTAGATATTATGAATAATACTCCTGAAATCCAGCCTTATTTAGATGCACATAAGGTGTTGATAAAGGAACAAAATCCTCGAAAAACTGAAATGTGGTTGGTGAATGAGCACAACAATACTTTCTTGTCTTGGTTGAAGGGCCATGTTATGAATGATGTTTCTGCATCTAATTTAGTTAGATGGTTAGCTAGTGGTCCTAATTTTGACGTCTTTTCATGGAAAGGGTATGACATAAATGGGTATTCCTTCTACACGAAGGAGAAAAATGATAAAAGTACTATGCAAAATAGTGGCGTTACACTAGAAGCTGAGTGTATGCATTTCTCAAGTTCGAAAGATAAAAACACTCTACGTGCAACAAGCTCATATTTTAGGATTATTGAGAAATATGGGAGATTGACTACATCAAATTCAAGATTCTTATTTTCAAATGTAAATGGGTTGGTAATAATGGGGTGAAGGTAGACGAGTCTGGAGTTACATTGGTTGATTTTAGTAAAGTAGGATCTAAAAACGAGCAATTTGTCATGGCATGCCAAGCAAAACAAGTATTTTATGTCACCGATTCGAGTAACAAAAACTTGGCAGTAGTCTGCAACGGAAAAAGAATAATATCTACTGATGGTAACGACGAGTCAACTTTAGATATCAATGAGATTCTTGCCTTCTCATCGCTTCCCGACATGGATTCAGAATATGAAACCGATGATTTTCGTGCCATTAGGGTCGATCATTATGAAGGGATTTGGGAAAACATACCAACTAATTAGGTATTAAGCTTGAAAATTTTTTGTATAACATTATTCTCTATTTATGTTTTGTATTTCTTTTTGTTCATTTCTCTTATCTGTACATCTTTTTAATATATTAAATATTTGTACTAATTTCAACAAGCTGGTTAATGTTACTCATGAATCACCCTTTTTGATATCTTTTAATTTTATTGTGTAAACAGGTTGCGTAAACAGGCATGGACGGTGGCATTGATGATGATGGTCAGCTTCCACCTTCCAATCAGTCGGGCACTTCCGTTCAGTCGGGCACTTCCGTTTAGCTAACCCATACTCGTGCTGGTCGTAGATCGACCCGCATGGCAAGGATGATTTCAAGAAATCAGGTTAAATGGAAGGCTTTAATTGTCAAACATTGTCTTGTGGCTATTGGACCCAACAAGACGACTATCGACAATTGGAGTAGTTATTTGGGATTCTTGGGATGAAAAGAGCCAAGCATACTAATCGGTTCTTGGAAGCAAGTGCCAGCCACTACTAAGGAGTTGGTTTGGCTAGGGATATTGGTACGAAGGTTTTATTATTTCTCTTTAATAGTTTTTCAATCAAAATGTTTTTTCATTATCAAAAATCAATTTTATTCTATAATGTAGGAGAGATTCGATATTTTTATTGTTGATGGCGAGAATGAAGTCGAGTTTTCTCAATGTGATGTGAGATTGCAATTAAGGTTTAAGAAGAAGATGATAAGTTATGTTGGGGGGCGTTGGGCTGTCTTCAAGACTAACCTCACGACTGATTACATATATGGTGATATAAAAGATCCCCCATATGTAAAGGATTACAAGTTCCTTGATAAAGTTACTTGGGATGCTTTCGTTACGTTACGACTCACTCCAGAGGAGAGGGTAATATTTCTCTGCAAATGTGAACTTGTGTGGTAATGTTTGTGGGACTGTTATTGTATGCTTTGGTGGGCTTTGATTGGTTTGTGGCCAATAATACAAATTTTGATAGTTTGAGGACTAATATATAATTTTTTTTGAAAAAATTGAAGGTTTGTAATTTTGATATACTAACATTTACTTGAAATTTTGATGGCAGGAAAAGAGGAAGAAGGCCCAAGAAGTGAAATCTCATAATAAGTGTCCACAGAGGACATCTCGTGGGGGTTAAAATCTCCTGGAACAAAAAATGATGGAAGAGAAGGTTAAGGAGAGACAAGAAGCCTCACAGGATCCGTCGGGGATTATCCCTCCTCCATCTCCCCCCACTCGGCATGAGAAATAAAAGAGAGCGCGCATGAATTCTTCTGGATAATATACCACTCCAGAAGCGAGAATTATTGCTAAAAAAATTGTAAGTTATCTTTCGTGTATCAAATAGAAAAATGTATTGGTTTTTAGACAAAGTTACTAAAAACAACCTTATTACAGAAATACTCCTAACACAAAAACTACCCCGGCACAGAAAATACTAGAATTAACCTTATTACATTTTTGCAGGATTCTTTAGAGGAACAACAATCCTCCGGCAGTTTCAAAGAATGTGGCACAAATAATTTACTTGTTGTTCCAATAGGCAAGCCCGATCACGTGTAAGGGGAGTTGGGAAACCAGTGCCAACGTAGTGGAATGGTGTCACGAGCGGAATTCAATAACACCATTGCTGAAATGGAGAAGAAGATAAAAATGATTTTGAGCTCTCAAGGCACATTCGCCGGACAACCCATCACTCCAGTAGTCGATAGTGCAAAAGGGATTAATACTTTTGCGGATCAGGTCCAGATCTTTTGGCCTCTAACGATGAACACAATGATGAATATGAGTTATATGTTGAGGATCCGTAGAGGAGATTGGTTGCATATGGRCGTCTTGTCGACTTGGGTTCAATTGTACACCACAAGAAAATGAAAGTTGATGAGGTGAGAGTGACAATGGTACGAGTTGTAGTAGAAGATTCTCAAGTTCCATTCCCGACAGAAGAGGTCACTAAGGTTGGAGAAGCACCAAATAATTTCATTGTTTGGACAATAAGGTTGATCGAGCATGATGGTCGAAAGGCACTTATCTCTTAATTTGATCAACAGAAATATTATAACTAATATATAAAATATAGTTTGAGATGTAAATAATTATAATTCTTATTATTAACAATAGTAATAATTAATAATAGTAATAATTATAATTCTTATTATTAACAATGGTTTTCAAACAAACAGGGCTGTAAAGGAATGAACGTCACCGACCGCCCGTCGATCCGCCGTCGCTACCCTTCATGGCGTTTCTCCCTCGGCAGCATCCGCTCGATGCCCCACCAGTGCCCACGCAACCACAGATGCTCCAGCCACTGCCTTGGTCGGTCCCACTTGATCCCGACGTCGCTGATCTCCTGCCACCTTCTACGGATGCCGCACCGCCGCTTCGTGTGCATACACATTAGTCGTTTCTCCAAACATTCTGGCCGACGTTTCCTTCAATCGGCTCCCCTTCTCCGGCGTTACTCATGACGTCGCAGCCACCTCATTTTTCACAGCATACCGTCTAGCCCACAACGAATGGTTCCACGACATTTCTCAGCCTGTTGTTTCCGACATCTACGAATACCCCGACTTCTCTCTTGTCTCCCACGCTGTTTGCTGCTCCGCTGCTGGTTCACGGTCTCAAGAACTCGATGTTTCCGAGCGCTATACCTCTTGCCGCCCCCGTCTCCTTCGGTTCTCTGCCGGCGGTGAGGGTTTGTCCGCCCTGTGTCCCCGGAAATCCTGCCATGGTCGCCGCCCCTCCGATGATTCAGGCTTCCGATCTGACCGCTGCTGCGCCTGTGCATCCTTTGCCTTCTCCCAGCCATTCGGTCATGCCCGGGGTTCTTTTTGGTTACACCCCGACTTGGAATCTCCCACAATCGTGGATCTCCTCTCCGTTGCTTGCGCTTCAAGATCCCTCTCGCGATGATTCCTCAGCGGATATTTTGGCAAATCCATCGGATGCGTTTCAACAACCTGTTAATTTGTCTTCTCATTTAGGGAAACCCACCTCTTACCCTCCTAAGACTGATCCCGTCCCTTTTCCCTCTGTGGAGAAACATGGGCTGCCCAAGGCCCAACTTGGGCTGCCTCAGGCCCAATAAATTCCCCCAGCAGCCCGCTTTCCATTTTCTCAACATGGCAGTGGCAATATTTCAAGCAATTTGGGCCCGGCAGCCAAGCCCCCTCCTCGTCCGACTCCGGTGGCCTCTTCCTTGGGTGCTCCGGTTAAAAAAGGCGATTATTTCTCGGTTACCATTGACGAAACTCGCTATCAAAACCGCATCTAGATTTTACGTGAATCTCTAATAGGCCGTCTTCTGCAACCCAAAGGGTCGAAACCCCTTTCGCTCGATGATTACAAGGCCACCTTAAATGTTACTTGGGGAATCACTGGATCGTGGAGTTTTGTTCCCTTATGTAAGGGATTCTTCAGTATTTTGTTTACTACACCCAATGATAGGGCGCGCGAGCTCGCCAAAAATTCTTGGAAGTTCGGTTCTAATACTATTCGTCTTTTCCCCTGGATCCTGGACTTCAACCCCTACAAGTCCCCTTCTACCTCGTCTCAGGTTCGGATCCGTTTATATGAGTTGCCTATTGAGTACTGGGACCATTCGTTTATCTTAGATATTGCTAAAGTCGTAGGCAATCCTTTGCAAATTGACGAAAGATCTATTAATGGCTCGGTTGGCCATTTTGTTCGTGTGTTGGTTGAGATTAATATTGAAAATACCCTGCATGAGACGGTTATGATTGAACGGGAGGGATATTGCGGGTATATTTCCATTGGGTATGAGCACTTGTCGGATTTCTGTTCGCTCTGTAAAACAGTTAGGCATCTTGTTGGTTCTTGCCCCTCTTATAAACCTCGTGTTGCTCAGAACGTCGATAGGGATGATTGGCATACGGTTAACACCGGACGTTCTCATCATCATTATGATTCTCGTGAGCATCAGGTTCGTAACCGTACAGATTCCCGCCCGACTCCTGAGACTACTAATACTTCTCTGACAACTTCTAACACCTTTCAAGTGTTACAAGCTAAAGCCTGCACGGGTCCTTCGGCACCTCCTACCTCAAAGCCTACTTCGAGGTCCGCCTTTCTCTCCATCCCTCGTGAACACGACTCCTAAAGCCACCGCTACCCTTGTTACTTCACCCGATTTGGAAGGGAAGGATCACTGTATCGCTTCTGAGCCTTCTTTTAGTAGCTCAGATAATAATGAGCAACTAACTGCACAACCGTGCAGGGAGAACCAGTCGACCATTTGCAGATCAGATGAGATTGTTTGTAACACCTCTCGACAACTTGTGCTTTATGAGGAACCTGCTTCAACAACTTCCACGGGTTATATTAATCAGGTGGGCATGGGTTCTTCGGATAAGGTTTCTCCTTCGGCGCGACATTCTCCAATAGCCTGTCTTGCACGTGAAGAAGGTATTATAGTGGATGATTATGATATTGGCAGCCAACATTGCATCCCTCTTTTTCGTGAACCTGCCACTGATCGAGAATTAATTGATATAATTAAAAAGTTACAACAAGAGTCTTCTACTTCTTTCATTGTTGACGATACAAAATCCTCTCCGGCCCTTCACCTTATGAGCATCGCTTCTAGACAATCTTGGGTGGATATTGCTGAAGAGGAAGACTCTACTCCTATATGCAGAGTTTTAAAGAGTTCTCTTAAGCGAGGATTTCTGGTCAAGCGCTAATATCTTTGTTTCGTTTTTTCACTAATTTGCTATGTATTCGGACTTTTTTCTCATTTTTTAATAAAAGCGCCGCAATTTATAAAAAAAATTCTTATTATTAACAATAGCAATAGTTAGCAATAGTGATTAATAACAATAGTAACTTAATGGTTAAGGTTTTTCAATCTTTGTAGCTGCTTCTACTTTTTTCTCTCTTTTTCCTTTTTAAATTTTTAGTTATATTTCATTTCGTTGTAGTAACTAGAATGAAGCTAGGTGTGCCTTTGGTTTCAAGATACGCTATGTGGTGTTGTAGTGCCTGCATCTTTCTCAAATGGATAAAATTGATTAATTGCAAGTGATTTTGGGTCGGAAAAATAATGGTCTTTGTGATTCGATATTTATTTCATCTTAAAATTGGTTTATGATAGTGCAAGAGATCAATAACGGAGTACGAATTTGAGGAACCACTTAGTCTGCAGTAATATTGTATGTATCTATATTTAACTTTACTAATTGGGGCATTTGTAACCAACCATGATGTGGTGATTTTTTTGGGCGTTTTCCACTTCCACCCTTATTTAGCAATTCATATGTGAGATGTTATTATATTGTTTGTGGTGATTTAATTTTTGTATATTGTTCTAATAATTATAATTCTAATAATTATTTAGAACTAACATATTATAATTAATTTTGTAGGGAATTCCTCAAAGGGAACTATTTCCAAAATCCCAGTCCGCATCCAAGACTCAAAGTGATGTGCTGAAAACTTTGTGGTTTGCGGCAGCCGATATTAATCAACCGAAATATGTATGTATTGAAGTCGGGGTTGTGAGTCTGAAGACAGTCGAAGTGTACATAAATCAAGAGGACATCATGGGGATGTTAGTAACTCGGAAGATTTCGATTTCGGTCATGCAATTTTACAATAAGTATTCTTTTACCTCTAAATTTACAATTAATTTTTTTGAACATAAAAACAATATCAAACTCCATACAAACTTCTGAAACACTTACAATGTTGTAGGTATCTGTATAACGTATTAAGATCATCACAGAGAAATGATAAATTTGGATTGATAAGTCCATTGAATCTTTAGCATGTCAATATCGAAGAAACACTACAAGAAAGAATTGGAGAAAGGGATTTTGAGTGCTTCCTCGCACCTATCTATGAGTAAGAAGTTTCTTTAATTAATAATTTATTTATTTCTTATTCTAATAAATTATGTCTTGTTTCATATTTTGCAGGACTCATTGGCAGTTGATGGTTCTTTGCCCCAAGTACAATTATGTGGCCTGGTTTTGCCATTTTCAAAGAAAACCAAAGAAAAATATTTCCTCTAAGATTGAGACGTATGTTTTCCTTAGAATCTTCTTTGCATTAGTTTTATTTGTCATATACTTGATGATTTTCTAATTTATTTTAATACAGAGCATTCAATGCATACCAATTAATGAAAGGGACACACTCACAACAATTAAAGAAGCTTGAGTGGGTTTATCCAAAGGTAATTTATGTTGATGTATAGAAAACTTTAAGATTCGAAAAAATGTTTGAAATACAGCCGAGAGTATTTGTATCTACAACAAATTATGTTGATTTATATGTTGAATATTAATTGATTTATTTACTTATTTCTAGTGTTGCAAACAAGGTGAGGCTGATGAATGCGGGCTCTTTGTTATGCGACATATGCTTGAGATCATCAAATTAGATATTGTTGACTCATTCGAAAAGGTAATTTTAATAAATCAAAATTATTATCATTTTGATGTAGAAGTGAAATCGTATCCCAGTCAATTTGCATTAATTCAAAACTTGTCAATTGATATCTTGTGATGAGTTGTGCGTATTGCGTGAGTTGTGCGTATTGCCTGAATTATGTGTATTGCGTGCAAGTATTCAATATGGAGGGACCTTATTCGGACGATGACATTGATGTAGTTCGTAGACGTTGGGCCGAGTATTTTCTAGAGGTCATTACTTGAGGTTTGCGCACTACATTTTATTTTGGTTTGAAGAACAAATATCTACGATGAAACCTTTTGTTGTATGTGACTTGTAGTGGTTGTTGTTTTGAACACTTGATGAATATTGTGATTTTTTTTGTTGTTGTTTTGGGATGCTTTGAATGAATTGAGATGTTTTATTTGGTGAAGTATCTTTTCAATGAGGATTTGATGTTTTTAATAGTATTGTATATTTGATTTTTTACATTTGGGAAAAGACATTACAAAAGTGTGTTTATACTAGAACGTATACTAAAAATGATGTTCTAGAAGGCAAAACTTTCCAGAATGTATAATCGAAAATACTTTTCTGGTATGTAATACTTTCCAGATTGTTATTTATAAATCCCATTTTGTAAAGTAAATCTTTCCAGATCGGTTCTTCAAATAACTGTTCTGGTAAGTTATACTTTCCAGAATGGTATTTTAAAATTAACGATCTGGAAAGTCGTATTTTCCTGAACGGTTTTTTCAAAAAAAAATCTGGAAAGTTATATTTTCCAGAACGGTATTTTATAAATAACGATCTGGAAAGTCGTAGTTTCAGAACGGTGTTTTCAAAAACCGATTTGGAAAGTTATACTTTCCAGAACGGTATTTACAAAATAACGATCTGGAAAATACATTTTTCCAGAACGGTCTTTTCAATAACCGTTCTGGAAAGTTAAACTTTCCAGAACGGTTTTTAATAAATACCGTTCTAGAAAGTCTAACTTTCTAGAACGGTTTTTCCAAAAATCGTTCTGGAAAGTGGCGGATAAACATGGGATGGTACCGTTCTAGAACAGAAAATTTATTTTCTAGAACGCCTTTTTTTTTACCTTTCTAGAAAGTCAGCCAATCCAGAAGGGTAAAAAAAGGCGTTCAGGAAAGTACATACTTTCTAGAACTATGTCACTACAAAAGGCACAGAAAAGCGTTATGGATAGGCATAATTACCCTTCTGGATATGCAGTTTCTTCATTAGTGCTACCAGACAGGAAGCTAACCACCTCGTTCATGTCATCCACGGTTGAATCACCGTGATAGTCCTCAGTTCCAAACAATCCATTGATCAAGGCAGGAGTAAATGCATAAACAGATCCGCATAAAAACTTTTCCATATTTTACAGACTTGGGATCCACAATAAACGACAACATATTCGCATAAAACTCTAGGAAGACATCATGGATAAACGGCATAACAGTTGTAACAGTGGAAAACATACCTCGGTGCTTAAGGAAAGCAACCAGATTCTACTTATCGAAAACATCAACCAAACTCGGCGCTCAACAATCATGCCCCGGATTTGAAATTCTGAGAACAACTCCTCTGCTATGGTAGTCAAAACCTCGTGGAGACTGGTTCTATGTCTTCAATCTCGATGGCTTGATAGAGAGCTTCATCAGAGGTAGCAGAGTGGTCGGACGTGGCTGAAGTAATCGGTGCACTAGCAGATGGAATAGAGTCAGAATCGGAGATGGGGGAAGGGACTTTATCTGCAATGGATGATGTTGGTTTCGGTGACAAATCACAAGACCCAACATCCTTTGGTGCAACATTGTGTCTATCATCAGTCCTCCGGGCAGCCCTGGACATTTTCTTTTCTCTCTTTATGGCAGGCAAATACTTGGAAAGAGAGAATGTATCATCGGAGTCCGAAGAGTAATAAAAGAGCTCCGGCTCAGGTGCATGTTGAGCCATATTAACATGAGTGAGAGGTGGATCAGCAGTCAACGGACTGGAGGAACTAGCAACCTCTCCAGTGAAGAAGTCAATTATCTCGTACGGGGGATCATAATAGCTTGTTGCAGTCGACGATGGTGACACCTTGATGGAAACAGGCGGATTCTTCTTCTCAGCCAGACTCACTATTTGCTTTTGGCGAGGAGTCACCGACTTCGACATTTTTGGAGTAGAGGTGGTCAGCGGCGCGGAAACTGGTGAAGATGGCATAAAGTCCTCATCATCGGAGTCTGTCATAACAGTGACGTCCTCGACCAAATTCATGTGTGATTTGCACGTTTTTGTACATATTTTTCGTACCGTTTTTGTATCACGTTGCATGTGTTTTGCTTGCTTTTAGGTGTTTTAGTAGTCCAGTTGGCCGTTTTTGGTTATTTCTAGGTTTTCTTAGTTTTTGTACGTTTTTTATTAGTTTTTATAGTTTTTCACTCTTTCATTTTTCTCTTGGCTGTAGGACGTCCAAGCGGGGCCCGCGCTCGTTTGGGATCGTTTTTACTCGACTCGGGAATGGACGGACAAGCAAAGAAGCGCAACGGACGAGGCTTGATAAACTGGCGGATGTAGAAAGAACGAGAAATCGAGCCGGTGCAGCAATCCAGTCGACCGACTGGAAGTGCAGTCGTTCGACTACCTTTCTAGTCGATCGAATGGAACTCCAAAATCGACTGCATTCCAGGGACTTTTAGCCGTTTTGGACGAGGCAGTCGATCGACTGCCGACGTGGCCGATCGAATGCAGTCGATCAACTGGAGCCCCCAAGATCGACTGTATTCTAGGGACTTTTTGCCGTTTTGGACAGTGCAGTCGATCGACTGAAAAGCAGATTTTTTACTATTTTTGGACGATTTTGCCCCTGCGTGGTGTATTAATCAAGGCACGTCTTTTCCATTGAGATCAACTTGCAGCTGAGGACTTTTCCTCCCAGGAAGCTCCTCCAAACCATAACAAAATATTTTCCTTTTCTTTCGATCAATTTAAATTCTAGTAATTAGTTAATTAGCTTTAGTTTAGTTAAGTGTTAGATCTTCATTAGCTAAGTTGTTGAAGCTTTTGTTTAGCATTTCTTTTGTGAAGAATCCTTGAAGTTTCCATTGCCATTGTTGAGATTTGAAGCTTTTGTGGAATCATAAGTTTGGTAATATCTTTCTATAATATAGTTTAAAAAAAAAAGAAAAAAAACAACACACATCTTCTTCTTCGGCAGAACCAGGTTTTTGAGAAAACCCTAGCAGCC
>BMAC01001190.1:388025-421126 GCA_014905375.1 Phtheirospermum japonicum | reverse complement strand
GGCGAAGATTGAATCTCGAACTTGAATTCGATGCTTTGGACGCGTTGTTCTTCGATCCTTAATCTCCGTCTTTCTCGTTATGAGATGTGGAATTATTGTTATTGGGTAAGCTAAGAAACCCTAGGAGGTCGTGTGTGTCTCTGGTGTCTCTCCCTTAAAAATCCGAATATAGAGGGTTTTTATAGATATTGCAAGTCTTGGCGCACAAGAAACCCTAAAATCTGGATTCTGGGCCATCGCGTCGACGGTGGCGTCGACTGACGCGTGCTGGTGCTCGGCGTCGGTGCTGCCTGGGCGTGCGCGTCGGCTGGGCGGGTGCGTCGACTGACGCGGGCTTGCATCGACGCTTCCAGCAAGTTGGGCGTCGACTGACGCTCCTTCAGTCGACGCTTCAGCAAGTTGCGTCGACAGTGCGTCGGCCTTGCGTCGACTGACGCGGATCATGGCTCGCGTCGACGGAGCGTCGACGGTCGCGTCAGTCGACGCGACTGAGCGTCTGCCTCCGTCTCTCGATCTTTTGCTACTCGTTTCGCCGGAAAGCTCGTTCTCCTATTCTTGAACATCGAACTTCGTCTATTACGCGCTGAACTCTTCCGGTTACTTAGCTGTAAGGTGAAAACAACGAAATATCACCTATTTGCATCAATTACGAATAAAATACGGTAAAATAAGTCAGAACTATAAAAATACGGAATTATGCTTAAATCGTCCAACTTATACCAAAAACAAATAGAAAATCGTACTAAAATACTAATAAAAATAAGGACAAATCTACTCTAATCAACTACCCCACGCTTTATTGGTTTGTTCGTCCTCGAACAAACGATAATTTCAAAGTATAACTAGAATGAAAATTAGTTCAAGTAAAGAGTCGTGCTATGATACATACGTAATTTTGGAAATATATGTACAAGTCACGCAACGTCAAACACTTGACCATTATTACATTGTCGCTTCAAAATAAAATCATGATTCCTCACGAAGGATAATATATATAAGTACGCTCAAAAGCACTCAAGTATTTTCTGCATGGGACGTGTATACACTCAAATCATACAATTACATGCACAATAAATAAGCACAGAAAATCAATCTCTTCTCAATCGCAAATTAAGTGTGTTGTCAAAACTAAGAATCAGAAAAGGTCTTTACGGGTTGTAGTGTAAGGCTCTTTGGACGGGTGTGGGATATATAAGTCGTGTGGCTAACTCATGATCAAACATGATCAATAACTCACCTAACCTAATCTAATCAAGAAGCAATAGCTTCACCTCGTACAAAAAATAAAAACCTCACGAAACACTCATAACGTAACCTTTAAAAAGGCTATTCCTCAACTCAAAACTCGTAAACCGACTGAAAGCTCAAAAACCACTTAAGCACAATTGAAGCTTATAGTATGCTTCTTACACAACTCTTATCCTTTTAAACATAAGGCTTCATAAAATAAACAATAAAATTCAAGCCTTTATAAGCGCGTAGGCAGTTACTAACACAAGACCCACTATCTTTCTTATCATTTTTTCTTTATTTTTCCCCCGTTTATTCTTTTTATGGGGTTTCTCTCCCTCTCTCTTTTTTTTTTTATTAGATGGTGGTCCTTACTCACAAAATAATAAATTCCTAATAACAATTCCAAGACTCAAATAACCAATAAAAATACGAACTCCTACCCCACGCTTTTAATGGGTTGTAGGGGTCGTCTCAAAAACACTCATGGCTATAGGCATGGGTATTTGGCTATGATTGGCTCATTCGAATTTATAGTGGCTAAAAATATATGGATATGGCCGGAATAGGGTTTTATATGTGCCTTAACTTCATGTTCAAAGTCGACTACACACAGCGGTTTCAAAGAGATATCAAGACTGAAACTTATTCAAGTACATGCAAAGATGATAAACACTCAGGCTACTCGCTGGATTTTTTGCATGAAAAATTTTGAATTGACGCTGCTTTTAAGGTTTTGCAAAATTGATTGCGTCCAAGTACCATTTTACAATATATAATAATAACGATTTGAAATATTATGCACTTATGCACGCTCAAAGACGAAAACAAATAATCATACATAGTCAACTTCGACAGGCATGCCATACAAACACAATTAAGCGTAGAAATAGCAATTAATCATGTTTAAGCATATAATTATTACAGGACAAGTATCAAGTAAAATTACACAATTAATCAATACAAATCACACTCGACCACCCCCCTCTCTAAAAATCCCGGCAATCTCCTGATTGCCACAAATACATCCAAAAATCAAAAAGAGGAAGGAAAAAGAAAACATCCCTGAAATAGTAGTTGAGCCGCTACTCGTTGATTTGTGTAATTGGCCACTTCTTCAACGTACGTGATGTGAAATGCCCTAAAAAAAACAAAACAAACGAAAACAAAGAAAATAACAATATTTTTGGATTTTATGTTTTCCATTTTTTTTAAATAAAGCGTAAGAAAATAAAGATACAAGATTTAGAACTCGCGGGACTCATCATCCTCGTTGGGGTTCTCGTCGACATCCATGCTAGGTGTGGGGTATGCCGCCTCAAATCGCTCCTCGAGCTTCGAAATGCGAGCTCGCATCTTCTTCAAACTCCGACGGTTTTGGTCGTGGTTCGCATCAATCTTCTCGTCGATGATTTGGAGCTTATCGAACAACTTTAATTGAAACGCCCGATTTTCGTCGAAAAATTGGCTCCAATCGGGACTCGGGCCCGAAGTAGAACGGCGGGCTTGCTCCATATCCACGTCGCCATCATCGTCGTCATCGTGTAGTCGAGACGAAGATCCTCCTCTAGTCGACGACCTCACTCGGGGTGCCGGTGCACGCGTAAGAGGTAATGAAGTGGTCCCGAGTGGGCTAAGTATGTTTTTGGCCGGATCGAACCCGAAGTGACGGGCGAGGCTGGTAATGTATGTCGCAAATGAGAGAAGTGGTGACTTGCTTCCCGGAGTACCCTTAGTGACGTTGTAAAGTCCTAGCAAAATTAGCGGGTACAACCGGACTTGACGACCATCAACGAGGCATTGTAGAACATAAAGCTCGGCTTTGGTCGCGTAATTAGCCTCGTTCTTGCATAAAATAATGTGCTCGAGGATCTTGTAGGCAACGTAAAGGGCGTCGTCTTGAATTTTAGAGCAAGGAAATCGCTTGCAATCGCCCGTATTTCCCCCGATGATCATCCCCCCCAAAAGAGGCTAAATCGAAGCCTTGAACTCCAACCGGGTGGTCCCCTACGGTCGGGAAATCAAAAATGTTGCCAAAAACTTCCTCGTCGACATGAACATCATTCCCACCAGGGCGACAAGTGAACGTCTCGTTGTTCTGGATCGCCAAAGTGGAGAAAAACTCGAGTATAAGCTCTCTAAATCCGGGTAAGTGCATTTGGGCGAAGTACCCACATCCAAGGCCATCTACGTAGCGTGAAAGATCGGTGTGGTGTTCCGAACCTTTCGAGGCCTCTTCCTCAAGACCTTGGACGTTCAATGTCCTATGCGTAGCGAAACCCCACTTGCGAATATTCTTGAACATGTCCCCTTCCTTTTTGTCAAAAATTGGGAACGGTGCTCCATATTTCCCCGAGATATCTTTTCGTTTACCCGCTCGAGACATTATCAATCAATACGAAGACGAACGGGAATGATAATTCTTGAAAAATAAAACTTTTTGTTCTTTGGGGAACTTTGTCGAACACTTGGCGTGCGTGTTCAACCAACTAAAAACTCAAACAATCCTTGCACCAAAAACTTTCCAACACAACCAATCACAATTAAATATGTGCCAAGAGAGTTTTAAGCGAAGTACCTCAACAATTGTAGCCCGAATTTTGCCCATTTTCCGGAAAATTGCTCCAAGCTCTAAGTAGCTTGAATGGAGAAATAGCTTGAAACTCACCCCGAATTAAGTCTTGCTAGCGGAATTGTAGCGTGTAATTTCAGTTTTGAAAGTTTGTAGTGCTGGGAATTTGTAGAACGAAAATTGTGAGGAAGGTAAGAAAACTAAAAATATTTTTTGAAGGTAGAAGATGAGGAAAAGTGAGAAGAGGGAAGAAAAGGGCTGCTTTAAAGCAGTTTTTTCTGGGTATCCCGCGGGTCAAAACTTCATGGGTCGGGTCGGTGGGCCAAAATCCGGCTTTAAATGCGTTCTGGGCCGGGTGCGTGGCTCGCGTCGATGTTGCGTCGCCGCCCGCGTCAGTCGACGTGACAGAGATTGTTTTCTCGGCATTTGGCGTCGACGCCTCGTCGACTGACGCGAGCAAGCTCGGTGTCGACGCGGGCGGAATCCTGGGCGACTTTTTCTTCGCTTGTTCGATCAATTCTCCTCGTCCGAGTTCTTCCATCTGTTCTAAACAAATAAAAACCAAAATAAAACAACAAATAAAATAAAAATAAAAGTAAAAATAAAATACAAAAGGATACATAATGCTCGGATTGCCTCCCGAGAAGCGCAAATTTTAACGTCGCTTGCTCGACGCTATTTTGTTCGTTTAGTTCCAAACGTTCGGTGGATCTCCAAACTCCACCAAATTATCATCGCGATTCTTCTTCCTTTGGTCATAGTAAGGTTTCAACCTATGCTTGTGAACTTGAAAGGGTGAATTTCCGATCTCGTCATACAATGTGGCTACGCCATACTCGTCCAATTCTTTTATCGAGAATGGTCCACTCCATGCAGCTCCGAAATCAGCTGGGTTATACTTACGTTCGTGATTAAATAGCACTAACTCTCCAACCTCAAACTGCAAGTTTTTAACTTCCTTCGTGCGAACCTCTTTTGATTTCTTCTTCTCCCTCGCCCAAGCGTCGAAATATGCCTCGCCCTTGTTCTTTTTGCGTGAAAATTTAAATTTCTTGTTAGGGTCGAGGGAATCGTGACTTGGGCGACTTACTGGTGGTGTATGCGGTCGCTCCACATTGAAATCATCTAAAAATTCCTCCACAATATCGCGCATGTCAATACCTAGCAACTCGATCAAGTCTTCTCCACTTAAGTGCATATGATCCTTAAACTCGTCGTACTCCTTGCTTAAATCGACTCGTTTATCCCCTCCCTCGATAGAAAATCCGGCGTCGTCCCCGTATCTCAGTTTGTTCAAAGTTGCAATTTCTCGTAACTCGTTTACGCATGATGTAACGGGATCAACGAATGAATCATCCTCTTGCATGACAGGGGAGGGAGTGTTTTGAATATCTCTTAAAGAAAACGTCACTGTTTCGCCCAAAACAGTCATGGTCATCCTTTCTTTGTGAACATCGATTAGCGTATGGGAAGTAGACATAAACGGGCGTCCCAGTAAAATGGTATGCTCAGTACCTTCAGTCGGTACCTCGCCAACATCCATAACCACAAAATCAACCAAAATTATGAGCTCTCCAACTTGTACTAAAACATCTTCGACTACTCCCAAGGGTCGTCGGGTCAAGCGATCGGCCAATTGTAGGCGCATGGTTGTCGGCTTAAGTTTTCCAAGATCAAATGCTTGATAAAGTGAATATGGCAGTAAATTTATCCCTGCTCCAAGATGTAACATTCCTATCACTCTTTGTCCATTGGCCAACGAAATAGTGATGCAGAAACTTCTAGGATCGCGTTCCTTGGGTGGTAATGGCTTCTTAAAAATCGTGCTAACCTCCTTTGGTAATGGTACGTATTGATTCATCGCCAAACGTCTCTCCCTCGAAGCAAGCTCCTTAATAAATTTTACGTAGGCGGGCATTGTTTTGATTACCTCCAACAGCAGTAGATTGATATTAACGTTCTTCAAGAGGTTGTATATCTCCATGAACCTTTTATTCTCTTTCGCCGGATGCAACCGGCTCGGAAAAGGAACAGCATCCTTAAATTACGTCGTTGATTGCTTCGGCAGTGATGGTTCGTCTTTGCCAAGGGTGTTGTTCAGAATCGTCCCTTGAATGGAACCAGGCACGTATCTATTGGTGAATTTATGTATCTTGTCTACTGGTTTAGGAACAATTTCCTCATCCTGTTCCACTATGCCATTGTCGATCTTCCTCCCACTGCGAAGGACGTGAACCGCTGACGCTTGCTCAGGCTGACTTGGTAGCTTGTCCTTCTCCTTATTTGACCTTGCAAAGTCAGTTGCTAATTGGCCCATAGTTCTTTCCATCCTATCCATGTTTTTAGCTAGATCATGCACAACACCGGAAAGATGGTCAATTCCGTTCACCTTCTTTGAGAGTTCATCAATCTTTGCGTTCGCCTTCGTAAGTCCCTCTCTATTGCTAATCGTCTCGGCCACTTGATTTTGCTGCCAAACCAACAGCTGATCATTTGGTTGAGTCGCATTAGACGCCTTCCCTTGCGTATGAAAATTATTTTGTGGTGGCGGCACTGGTGGTGCTTGAGCATATTGTGGTGGTGGATATTGTGGATCAGGTGGCATATGATTTGGATTTCCAGGGCCCCACTTGAAAAGAGGATTATCACGTTGCGGTGTGTACTTATTTTGATTCGAATAATTTTGGATCGCGTTAACATCCTCATGCTGCTCAATGTTGTTTGGACACACATCCGCTGAATGCTGGGGGGATCCACACTGGTTACATGTTACGGCCATCCTTTGTGCAGTGGCCTTGCTAGCTCGCTTGGCTTTCCAAGCAGCTAAATTCTCGTCAAATATCTCCTCACATTTCGCTTTCACTAACTTGCCGTCATCTAAAACAGGATCAGGGATGGAAACTTCGTTAACCCTCATTTTACGAGGCCGAGAGTTGGTTTGTCTAGATTTTTCACTTTGCTTTTCTAACACCTGCCTCGCCCCGGTGGCTGTCAAATCTCCAAAATCTCCTCCCGCTGCTATCTCTACTTCTCATTTCCCATGGTCTAATAATCCATCGAAGAAAAATTGGTTAGTCATCTCCGGAGAATAGTTGTGGTGGGGGCAAGCTTGCAAAAGCGTCTTGTAACGCTCCCACATTTCATGAAATAGCTCTCCATCCAACTGTTCAAAGGTAGCAATTTGCCTCCGAAGATGCCCCGTAGTTTGGGCCGAATAGTATTGATTTAAGAATTTCTCGCTGATCATATCCCAATCAGTCAACGAGCCAGGCTCTAGTGATAGTAGCCATGACTTCGCCTTGTCCTTCAAGCTGTATGGGAAACAAATCATTTGTACTTCCTCTTGGTGAAGGCCATGAACTACGAATCACCCTACTTCATCAACAAAGTAGTTTAAAAATGCCAAGGGGTCCTCATGGATGTTTCCGTGAAAAATCGGGAGGAAGTTAAGTTGATGCGGTTTGATTTTGACTTCTCTTGCTATAGGTCCAAGAACAATAGCGGACCTAAAGGGTACAACCTTTGGTCGCGCCAAGTCGCACTGCCTAGGTGCTCAATCTCCCCTTGGTTCCCTAACTCGGTCATTTGCTCTCTCGTACTGGTCATCATGCGCGTATGGTGCTTGCGCTCGTATCTCCTTCCGAAATTGTTTTGCTCGTAACCATGATCTTGATTCTCCAACCACTCGTTCACGTGCCTTTGATTGTTAACATAAGCATCACGCTGCAGAAAATTCTCATTCCTAAATGCCATGTTCTCGATGTTGTGTTGACGCATGACATTGTTGTTCACCTCCTCGTTTTGCCTCATGTTTGCCATGTTGGGTTGGTGATTGACTATGTTGTGCTGCTGGTTAACTCCTTCGTTTCTCCCCTCATCTCGTCTCACGTTCTCCATGTGTTGCTGATAATTAGCCCAATTGGCTCGGGGTTGTGGTTGTCCATGCAAAATGATTGGTTCACTACCATACCCATTTCGAATGGGGCGTGGTGGTGATCTCGGTGGTGAATCGCCGTTTCGAACCGAATGTGCTCCTAACATAATGTCAGGAACTTGATCGCAAGCAAAATCAGTTGCTGTCGAGGAATTGTCCTCGGGAATAAAAATGGGTCTTGGTCTAGGCGGAATTGAACGGTGAATGTTATCAATGAATGATACAAGGTCGCGTTGAAGTGATCACCTTCCTTGCATAAACTCAACAACACGTCAACGTACCAAATGGCAAAAACCAAGTGCGAAAATAAGAAATAAATATAAGAATAAAAATAAAAGTAAATAGAAACTAAAACGTAAAAAATAAAACGAAAAACATCTTAAATTCCTACTCGTTGCTTCCCCGACAACGGCGCCAAATTTTTGATCCAAACTTTTGTGCACCCCGTTTTAAATAAATTAATTTAAAAGCACGTTAGTTCGCTCACAAGAGTACGAGGTAACTGTAGGGTGATAAGTTTGACTCGAGTCGTATCTCTCGAGGAAATAACTATTCGGTCTTTCGGATATTTTTCTCAATTTACGAACTAAAGTAAAATACATGTACAATTGGGGTTTTGAAAGATATTGAGTTGATCATTATAAACTAAAGCAATAATTAAACTAAGGCTAATTAAACTAATTACTTTAAACTAGATTATCAACTACGAGCTATAATTAAACTACTTGAACTTAAGAACTAAGAATTTAAAGCAACGAATCTAAAGCATAAATATAATAACTACCATCAAACAATCGCATCATACGAATCTAAGAACGAATAATTGAGCATAAATCAAGGTGCATAAATAAACTAGATTAAACCAATATCCAATAACAAGCATAAATGGTTAAGCTAATTAAACTAGTTCTAGCATTAACTAAGAAATTAACTAAGAGATTAACTACTAAATTAACTAAGAGTTTAGAGTACTTATTGGAACTAAGAAAAGCAATAAAAAGCTCCAGCTATCCCGGAGTTTGAACGTTGATCTTGGGCGAAGATTGAATCCCGAACTCGAATTCGATGTTTTGGACGCGTTGTTCTTCGATCCTTGATCTCCGTCTTCAAATCTCGTTATGAGATGTGGAATTATTGTTATTTGAAGCTATGGAACCCTAGGTAGTCATGTATTAAGTGTCTCTGGTGTCTCTCCTCTCAAAAATCCGAAATATAGAGGGTTTTTATAGATATAACAAGTCTTGGCGCACAAGAAACCCTAAAATCCGAATTCTGAGCCGTCGCGTCGACGGTGCGTCGACTGACGCGTGCTGGTGCTCGGCGTCGGTGCTGCCTGGGCGTGCGCGTCAGCTGGGCGGGTGCGTGGACTGACGCGGGCTTGCATCGACACTTCAGCAAGTTGCGTCGACTGTGCGTCGACTAACGCTCCTTCAGTCGACGCTTCAGCAAGTTGCGTCGACGGTGTGTCAACTGACGCTCCTTCAGTCGACGCTTCAGCAAGTTGCGTCGACGGTGCGTCGGCCTTGCGTCGATGGTGCGTCGGCCTTGCGTTGACTGACGCTCCTTCAGTCGATGCTTCAGCAAGTTGCGTCGACGGTGCGTCGGCCTTGCATCGACTGACGTGGGTCATGGCTCGCGTCGATGGAGCGTCGATGGTCGCGTCAGTCGACGCGACAGAGCGTCTGTCTCCATCTCTCGATCTTTTGCTACTCGTTTCGCCGAAAAGCTCGTTCTCCTATTCCTGAACACCGAACTTCATCTATTACGCGCTGAACTCTTCCGGTTACTTAGCTGTAAGGTGAAAACAATGAAATATCATCTATTTGCATCAATTACAATTAAAATACGGTAAAATAAGTCAGAACTATAAAAATACAGAATTATGCTTAAATCGTCCAACTTATACCAAAAACAAATAGAAAATCGTACTAAAATACTATTAAAAATAAGGACAAATCTACTCTAATCAGCAATGCAAAAATAAGGAATAACCCCCAATAAGTTCATGTGGGTTTGGTTAAGTGCTCTAATTAATACTTATTTACAATAGTAATTTTTCCGAAATCATTAAATTAAAACACACCAATCCAAGAAATATCCAAGAAAATAAATAAATGGCAATTACTTAAATACTTACCTCAAACTTACCTAAATGCAGCAAAATGAACATAGTGAACAAAACAACCCAAATGTGCATTTATGTTACCACTACGATCAATATATCAGAAAAAGAAAATAAAGAGAAATAAAGTTATATAGTAGATATGAATAGCTTTAAACATATATAAAATGAACTTCAGGAATTTATAAATGCAGAAATGAACATATTTGAACATATTTGAGCTTCCCACTACGGTTTCCTACTGCTTGTTCTTATAAGGGAAAATTTGTTTTTTGGTCCATTATGTTATCCACTTTCCAATTTAGAACCAGGATATTGTCCACTATCAAAAGACATGTACGAAGTTGGCAAAATTATCAAAAAAAGTACAAAATTATCCCGATCGGTTTTTTTTACTGACGTGGCGTGATTCAATAATTTCTTATCGTTTTGTTTTATTTTTAAACATTAATTGAACAAAACAAAAAAACTGAGAAAGAAATCAATTTTGGTCCATTATATTGGCCGCATTCCAGAAAATATACGTGACATTGACCATTATCAAACCACATCTGCTAAGTTGGCCAATTCATCGAATATTATCCAAAAAAGCTTGATCGGGGCATCTTTCTGACGTGGCATTAGTTTATATTTTCTTATCATTTTTATTGATTTTAAACATTAAATTGACGACAAAATCCTATTTGTCCTTCACTTTTTTTACTTGAATCAAACTAATATATTTTATTAAATAAAAATTAAAAAAATCAGTGATAAATAAAAAATATAAAGTAGATCTTACAAAATTATAAAATAAATATAAAATTTTTTATAAATTTTAAATTATTAGTAAGATTTTAACTAATAAAAAATTAATAAAATTAGAAATAAATATAAAAATATGAATTAAACTTTAAAAAAATTATTTAAAATATTGATATTTATAAAAATAAATCTAATTTTATTCATATAAATTTATATGTATGTTTTATAATTTCTTATAATATATTTTATGGTTTTATAGTTATATCTAATTGTATTAGCTAATTCTTTTTATTAATAATTATTTCCTTGTATAAATTTTTATAATTATTTTATAATTTCTTAATATTTATTTTATATTTTTATATTCATCCTAGATTTCTAATTGATTCAAATTTTATTGATTAGGTTAAAGGAAAAATAAAAGAATAATGGAAAAGAAAAGGGAGGACAAAACATATTTGTAATGTTTATAATTATAGAAAAAATAAAAAATATAGCACCACACCACGTCAGTAAAAATCTCGACCAAACCTATTTTGGACCATTTTTTATGAATTGGCCAATTTAGCAGATGTGGTTTAATGATGGTCAATGTCACGTACCTTTTTTGGAATGTGACCAATATAATGGACCAATATTGATTTCTTTTTCAGTTTTTTTTTTGTTCAATTAATGTTTAAAAATAATGAAAAATAATAAGGAATTATTGAATCACGCCACATCAGCAAAAAAGTCCAATCGGGATAATTTTGTACTCTTTTTGATGATTTTACCAATTTCGTGTATGTGTTTTGATAGTGGACAATATCTTGGTCCTAAATTGGAAAGTGGACAACATAATGGACCAAAAAAGTAATTTTTCCTTCATATACGAAGGGGAAAATAAACAAATAAATAAATAGAAACATAGTCAGTAAGGGGTTTCGGCCATCATAAATGAACACGAAAAGCAAATTGTACAACGACGCATGTAAATGAATCAATTTAGTAGTGGAATGATAACTAGAGCAAACATTTTATTTAATTCGATGTTCAAAATTGTAATGTTTCGATTCTTCTGAGCAAGATAAATGAAATAGCAATCAAAATGTTAATGATGATCTCAAGCTTTTCTATGAAAATTTAATTGAGAGAAAAAAAAAATCGAAAGGTTACCTTTAGAACGATGGTCGTATACGTGAGCAAAGGGTTTATGAATAGAAAATACACACGTATTTGAATTTTATTTTTGCTGTATGAAATACGGTGGAAGATGGATATTGAAAAAAATGGATCTTACCTTATTGCAGCTCTGATGACGCGATTATAGGGATTTTCCTCTTTTAGATGCCTATTTATGGTGCTCGCCCAGTGTTAATTGTGTCCGAGAGGGCATATTCACTATTTTTAACCAACTTATGGAGTTCGATGTAATTTACTAACTCGGACAGATGAACGGATAGTTGATCTAGGGGAAGGTGGGATGGAGTTATCCTCCATATGAGAGATAATTCACGGGCTTGAATTCGTATCCCGGGCTCTAATCTTGTCAACCATGAAGAAAAATGCAGGATTACTGGCCTTATCCCACCTTATCCTATCCCAACATGTTAACCAACGAGGTCATAATGTACTTATTGATAATTATTTATTTTATTGTCAAATTACATTAAAAGATAAATAATAAAATTTTAATGTATGTAAGTGGTGGGACATTTAAAAAATTGTACAATGATAGTTTTTTTGCTTTTAACATGATATCTAATGTTGCACATAAAAAGTTGAGCCTTACTATTTTTAATCTCTCTCTCTCTCCATACACACACACACACACACACACTATATATATATATATATATATATATATTGAATGTATTTTTTTAAACTACTTGTATTTATATATTTAATGAAATATTGTTAATAATTATATTTTTAATACTTGGTGTTTTATAAGGTTATTATATATTATAATAATCTTCTTATATAAATAAAAATTATGTTACATTCAATGTTATTTCAATGATATATTAACAATGTTATTGTTTATAATGATACTTCACCGTTCATCCATATATATTTTTTTTTTTTGGTAATCATATCCTTTGTTTGCTTGAAATTTACAGTGACAAGAGCAATTTGAAATTTTATTTGTATATTGATGAACAAAATATATTAATAGAATATTGATTCATCAAAATATTAATATCTTGTTAAATTATTACCTAAGGCAATTCATGTACTTTTTTTTAAGAATGTGAAAATAATCAATTAAAATCAAAGACTATTTAAATAAAAATAAAATTATGATTGAGTTACGGTTAAACACATATAAAATTTTTATAGCCAATTCGATTTTCGCCCACTAAGGTGCTAAGTTTTTTATAACATTCCGATGCCTATTTTTCCCTATTTATCTGGCAAATATGTCTTAACATAGATCGTTAGTAATGAGAAATAAACTATGAATATATATCTTCAATAAAATCTAAATAAAATAAAATAATAATTTTAACACTAAATATTAAAAAAATTAATATTGTATACTCTCTCCGTCCAAAACTAATAGTACATTTTCATTTTCACAAAGATTAATTAAAAGTAGTTAGTATGGTTGAAAGTTAGTTTTACCTACATTCTTCAATTATACCCTTCCTTTTAATACTAATGATTCATTAATTGTTGATACCAATGTTTATTAAATAGTGAAACATATGTGAATCTATGATACAAATATGAAAAATGTGCTATAACTATGTGATGAAGTTAATAGTAGTTATGGTAGACTTTTAGTAAGAATTAACTATAGATTTCAAAGTATAAAAATTAAATAATCTTAATGTATTATATTATTTAATTAATTTAAAAACATATTAATATAAGTTCACGAGTTCAAAATATGCATTTTCTTAAAAATTTTAATAAAGACTTCTTTTAAAAAATAAAAAGGAAACAAAGAAACTCAACAATATTAATAAAAGTATCTTTAAAAACTAAAAAGAATGACAAAGAAAAAGACAGAGAGTTCAATTAAAGAAAATATGTTATTTGAGTATTTTTAGATATTTTTAATTGTGTACCTTAATCTTGTCTTCCATAAATAAAAATTTCTATTATATTTCTATCTATAACCATTAGTAATTGATAATAATTAAATATTAAATTAGGAAAGTAATTAATTTACCCAACAACCATTCATTAAATATGTAAACTTACATTTTTTTTTATCCCTATTGAATTTTGTATAAGGTAAGCAATATATAATAATCACTATAATTTTACTATAATAAATGACCTAAATAATTAATAGTAAGAAAATATTTCTTTTCTATCAATATCCAACAATATTTTTCTTTAAAAGATTGCATTATATGTATGGTAATATTATACTTTCTAGATATTTATTAAATATACTTGAAATATAAAAATGACAAGTAATGTTGATTATTATATTTGTTCTCAATGTCAATTATAAATATTGATCAATTTATTAAAGATTTATTTAATAAATCAAAAAATCAAAATATTTAGAAATATTATAAAACAATAAAATAAAAAATATTAAGAAATAAATATAAAAATATATTCCAATTCTACATTATGATATAGTTTATATGAAAAAACTACCATAAGATAGAAAATCTTATAAAATAATATAAATATTTAGAAATCAAATAAAAATATAATATATTATAATTTATGTAAATGTATTTTTAACTCTCGAATCCATAAAATTTTATAATAATAACCATTTAATAAAACTCGTGAAAATCATAAAATTGAGAATAGTATAGTTTTATAGAATTCATAGAATTCAAAAGTAAGAATACAATTGAATGGATTTTAAAATCCATAAAATTATTATTAATAATTATTTAGTGAAGGAATTAAAAGAAAACCTATTAAAACTATTACATTAGATGATTTATAATTGTTTTTGTTATTCCATCATACAGTTTTGATTATATTTTCTTTATATTAAACAAGTTAATAAATTTAATTATATTTACATTAACTCGTAATTCACTACTGGTAATTATTTACTTATTATCAAACTTACTAAATCATTATATCGAACAATCATACACACACACACTCTCACACACACACACACACACACACTAAATTGAACGTATTTGCTTTTAAACTACTATATATTGAGTTTACAATGAATGTTGTTAGTAATGAAGAATAAACTACTAATATTTATTTATTTAATAAGATTTTATTAATAAATATTTAACACTAAATATATTATAGGGTTATTATATAGTAGAATAATCTTTATATAGTTGAATTTAATATAATTTCACTAAAATTTATGTAATATTTAAAGTTATTTCAATGACACAATAACAAATTTATTGTCTAATAATGGTACTTCTCCATTTGTACATATTTTTATTTCTTTGTAAACATATCATTCATTTGCAATGAGAAGAGCAACTTGCAATTATACTTGTACAAAGTGATGAACAAAAATAAATTACTAGAATATTTTTTCATCAATTTTTTAATATTTTATCAAATTATTACCTAAGTCAAATCGGTTAGTTTTTTCAAGAATGCTAACATTATCAATTAAAATCAAAGACTCTTTAAATAAATAAATTTATGATTATATTACGCTTAGAAAAACTCATAAGATTATTATAGTCAATTCAATTTTCGCCTAACAAAGGAGCTAAAGTTGACTAGCATAGCGTGACTTTTGGCCAGTGCCTTTTTTTTTTTTCCTGTTTATTTGGACAAAAACGCTTGACATTGATTGTTAATAATGAGAAATAAAATATGGGTATTTTATTTACTCAATAAAATCTAAATTAAAAAATAATAATAGTTTTAACACTAGAAATTAAAATATATTAATATTTTATAGTAGTTATGGTAGACTATTAGTAAGAGTTAACCATCAATGTCAAAGTAAAGTAAATATTAAATGATCTTAATGTACTATATTATTTAATTAAGTTGCAAACATATGAATATAAGTTATGAGTTCAAATTATGTGTTTTTCAATAATATTAATAAAAATATCTTAAATAATAAAAATAAAGACAAAGAAACTTAAAAATATTAATATAAATATCTTTAAAAAAAATGAAAGACAAAGAAAAGGAATGAGAGCTCAATTATGAGAAAATCTATTGTTTTGAGTATCTTTAGATATTTTTAACTGTTTCCTTTAATTAGGTCTTTCATAAATAAAAAGATTTATTAAATTTCTATCTATAACCATTAATAAATGACAAATAATTAAATGTAAAATTAGAAAATAATTAATTTACCTAAGGCTCATTCATTAGACATGTAAAATTGTAATGTTATCCCTATTGTTTGCAACAAATTACACCATGTAAACTTATTGATGTGACAGTTTTTTAAAGATACTTTAAAATTAAAAAATTATTAAACAATGGACAGTTTTTGTTGTTCTGAGTTCCGACGCAGCCTTTTTAAAGTAAAACGAAGAACGAGAATCAAAATGCAATCGAACATTAATTTTAACTAGGCGATCAATTTCACAAATATTTAAACATCTGTGTCATGTGGGTGATTACGAGTTTGATTATCTTTATTTTGTTTTTCTCCATTCATTTATAAAATGCACATGTTAATTTTTTTGAAATAAAACAACCAAATATCATTAATATTGCTGAATACAGCCAACACTGATTGGCAATAATAAAAACTCAACCATAACAACCAGATATGATAAAAATAATATATTAGATGGATCTACTAGATACACAACAGTAGAACTAATGTAAATAAAAATTAGTAGATATAAAAAGTGTTGTTTGACAAATCTCGTACCGATAAATTTATCGGACGGGTCAATAATATCCATGAAAGCTCGTCGATTGCATCTGAATAATAGTATGATTGGATCTTCTAAACGGACATCAAACTAAATGAAACACCACTTATTAAGTAGATAAACTCCACTTATTAAGGGGACTATGGTGGGTACACGATTTCCTTAAGAGGAGACGGATGGAACATAAATAATAATAATAATAATAATAATAATAATAATAATAATAATAATAATAATAATAATAATAATACAAAAAGAAGATTGTTTCCCCCATCCTCCGTGAATGAAAGAAGGGAGAAGGAAAAAAAAGGAGACGACTAGTGTTCAACAAGAGATGTTTTTTTTTTTGTTTTTTTGAGAGGGAGATGTGCGGGTTTTCTATGAAACCAGATGGGGCTCCACTACGGAGCCCTATCGCTGACATGACGCTAACATGTCAAGTTTAATTTCTTTTCTTTTATTCAATTTATTTTTATCCTTTTATTTTAATCAATTTCGTTTTACTCAGAGAATGTACAAACCGAACCGGAAAGGGAACCTGAATCCTCTCTCGCGCAGCAACTCGAGAACGACGTCATTTTACTTGAGAATGTGCAAACAGAATCGGAAAGAGAACCTGAATCGGCTGTTGCTGCGTCTGCTTCAGAAGGTTTGAAGAAATCGAGAGCTCTATCACCACTGCCGTCGAGTCTTAGTGTAAAGGAGAAGAAAGATTTGGCTTCGTATGCGCACAGATTAGGGAAAAAGCTAAAGTCACAACAAGTTGGAAAATCCGGCGTCACAGACACTGTTGTTATGGCGTTGCTTGAAACACTAGAAGCAAACGAGCTTCTCAAGGTAACACAACCTTTTCCCCCCCTTCAAAATTGTGGGTGAATTCATTATTATTGAGGATTAGAATTTAATCTGGCAAAATAATAGTTACGTTTTCTTACACAAATTGTTAATTGTTTCCTGCATGAGGAGCCAATGATTAGGCTAGCGTTTTGGCTTTTTAATATATGCATATATATATATATATTCACTTGCAAATGAACTTATTCTTGTTGTGATTTGTGAATCATGTGTTTCTTTTGTCCTCCATGTTCGTTTGAGTGATAACTGATGAGAGCAATTAAATTTTTGTATTTCATTTATCAGTTTTCTCATTTTTTTTAAAACAAAAATTAAATGAACTGCTAAAAATACATGGTACTTGTCCAAGATGAGGTTGACTACAAATAGTATCTGGTCCCAACCGAAACTATTCCAAACAAGCGACAAGTTTTTTGTCAACTTAAAGGTCGACTACAAAGGGTTACATCGTCTAAATTAACTTGACGAATGGTGAGAAATGGTTACAATGTTAAGATGGTCATTGAATGTCCATGATAGTTTTATTTTTATATATTTTTTTTGTTCTTCTTATTGTAAGGTTGTCGATGATATTTGTGTAGTTTATTTTATGCAGTTATGCTTAATTTTTCAATAGATAGCGACGATGTCGCTGTGGCAATATTAAGTTGTATGTAATCCATTTGGTTCGTTTATGGACAAGCGTCTGTTTGTAATGTGTTAAATACTTTTATTTACACGAGGAAAATAAATATAATTTCTTTGTAAAACAAAACTCCACACGAAGAGACTGGCAGGTCGATATCTTCACACGAGGCGTTCGATGAAATATCCAACATAGTCCAAGAAGTAGTAAAAAAGATGGAATTCGTCGTGGACGATAAAATGCGGATGGTCAAACAGGCCCGTTTAGCCGTAGAGGCTTGCGGCCAAGAGCTCAATGACAAATATCGGGAAATTGCTGCGCTAGAAATGGAAAGACAAAAGAAAAAGATACAAATCGACGAGTTTGAAAGCATTGTGAGGCTCAAACAAGCCGAAGCGGACATGTTCGAGATGAAAGCCAACGAGGCCCGACGAGAATCCGAAAGGCTGCAGAGAATCATGCGGGCCAAGATCGAGAAATCGGAAGAGGATTACACGAGCAAGTATCTGAAGCAGAGATTGCACGAAGCTGAAGTTGAGAAGCACTTTTTGTGAAAATGTATAATTCTATCTTTTGGTAATGAGAATTGTAATGTGAAAAATCATGGTGTGAGAATTGTCTGTAAAATGCTTTGAGATTTGAAGGAGAAAAAACGCGTCATGACTTGAAAATGATGCTTTGATATTTAAATTGATTTTGGTTTTGATGATTTATTAATGCCTTTACATATTTCAGGTCTTTGGACGTGATATGATTTTCTTGTTTTAGATTTGAAGTGATCTTGGTTTCGATGAATTAATGCCTTGCGAGATAATGACAGGAAGTATGGTATGAGCCTTTTCTCATAAATTATGAACACAGCATGCAAATATTTGAGGAGAATAGATGCTAGGCAAAATTATTAAATAATCAACACAGTACACCAGTCACATGAAGCATTAGGTGGATTACACACTTATAACACCAAAAACAATTACGATGAGTTTTTTCAAATAGTTAGAGAAACCAAAAGGCTTATCAAATAAGAGCTTGAAACTACTACATTTTTGCACAAGCCGTACAATATTATAAAATATCCTTATAAAATGTTAACAAAAAGACGAACACAACTAATAGTGACTTTCAGAATATATACTAGCATACCAACAACCAACACTGTCATTATGACACATTTCTACTATTCCAACTTGAACATAAATAAACAAGACAAGCCCAACCAACCTAAATACTACTTGCTGCATACATATTTATCCGAAAGTATATGCACATGAGCATATATTTATCATCAACCAAGCAAGCATGAGAATCATTCTCATCATGAGTATACCAACTTTGAAAAGTAACATCGTTCATTACATTCAGGAAGTCCAAGCCAACAGCATAACAATTCATAAACGATATTGCAGACCTCATCATCTCTCCAAATTCTGAAACCTCATCATCTCTTTAAATATTTCAGACCATATATGTTTGTAAACTATTTGCTACTCAAATTCTGCAATCCGCACTGGAGAGATATTATTATCTTCAAACACCTGGCTCATCCTAGACGACATCGAACCTGCTAAAAGCCCACGTGATGCCTCGTCGTCCAACACATTCGTCTATCTCTCAATATCATTATTATCATAATGACATAACCCAATTTCCGCATTGAACTCGACCCACTGTCGCTCCTTTGCATGAACCAACAAATGATACAGAGCGAAACCCAATAAAATTACGATGCCACTTACAAAATAAGTCTTTAAGAAAGCTAAACACATGACCAGCATGAGCAAGAACACGGGAGGCAAACAGAGGGCTATTGAACCAAATGTATCTAACGGGACAATTAAAACAAAGCACATTATGAAGTTAAAAAACAAATCCATCCTCATTTTTTTGATTAAAACAAAAAAAGATAAGTATTCTATTCAGATTCTTCCTTTTTTCCAATTAATCCAATTTAATTCTATGTTTCGTCTTATACTCCAATAAACTGTGTGAATTTGTATGTGCACTTGAAACAAAACATATTGATCATGTATTAATATTCCAAAAAATTGAATTTTTGTTTTTCCCTCCTTACTACAAGAAAAAGCCTTCCAAGTAACCACTCCAGCCGAGTTTTTGTGGCTATTATTGATCTTGGTGCTGAAACCTAACTTTTTGGCATAACTATTATAAAATTGAAGTGCCGCCTTAGAGCTCTCGAACTCTTGCCCTACCTTCGGAATAAGACCAATATCAATGGTCGGAGTAAAGATCTGGGAGTCAAGCATTGCTCCTAGTCACACAAAGGAGGAGGCGTGAGAGATGGCTTCTCTGTTTTCTAGAGGAAGGATAGTTCACGATCGATGTTTAGGTTTATAAAAATAGAAAAACTAGGAATAAAATAAAAGGATAAAAAGAAATTGAATAAAAGGAAAGAAATTTAAACTTGGCATGTCAGCGTCATGTCAGCGATAGGGCTCCGTAATGGAGCCCCATCTGGTTTCATAGAAAAACCAGGGAGACGTGTGCTTTTATCAGTAATTTTGTATAAATATGCATGCTATTACTCACTATTTGTTTTGTGCAATTACTCTACACTCTATTCCATTAAATTTATTATTTGAATTCTTTCTCACTTATCACAAGAATTTCTCTAGAGGGACTCCCCAAAACAACTCGACAAAGACGATCCTAAACATTTCTTTTTGGCCAAATTTAAATTTTAAACGCATATATTAAAAGAAAATAATAATTCCCAACAACTTAATTATATTTCTAAAATAATAACTAAAAATTAATTATATTTTTGAAAACCCGTCTTTAATATCTCATATAAATTCTTTAAACAATTAACAATTGATGACTATATAACTAGCATTTATAACCTAAATAGTTATATTATAGTAAGATACTTAGAGAATCTCCAATGCAACAATGTTAAAAGTGAAAAACTTAACACATGGCAAGAAAATAATTATAAAATGCATTAATTATTTGACATTATCAAGAGCAATGTCGAACGAACTCTAGACATTGCTCATTGACAATGTGTACATTTAACTTTCACATTATCATCCAATCATGTTATTCCTCTATCTCTTTATTTTTTTAAAAATAAAAAAAAATAATTGGTCACATAAATAACATTAACATTTATGCATTGAAGAACTATTTTTTTTTAAAGTTAATTTTTTTTTACCATATAAGTTCAAATAACATTAATGCATTGGACATGCTCTTAGGTTAGATTCTCAGTTTCCTAATATTAATATTTTTCCTAATATAGGGTATAAATAAGTCATATACAATTCATAAGAATAAAATTCAAAATTAGTTATCTTAATTTGAAAGATAAACTAAATGTAAGATAATCTTAACTATAAATATTTAATTATTAAAATAATCTGAATAAGTTGTATTTATAATAAAAGTTAAAATAAATTTTATTCTAATTAAAATTTCAAATAATCTAAATAAATAAACTTTAGTAGTTTGCAAGATAAATTGAGTATGTAACTAAATATTATTAACAAGTTAAACATACATATAAAAATATAAAATTATTTAATAATAATTAGGAAAAAAAAACTTCTTACCATCCGAACTATTACGATTTTCACAACTTACCATATAATTTTTTTTTTTTACGACAAACAGTCATACCAACTATGCGTATTTTGCAAATTACCCCCTGAAAATCGGTTTGCTAAGGATTTTTTTGGTAACTTTCAACTGATAAATATTATATATATATATAATAAAAATTATTTTGATGAAAAATAAATAAAATACCAAATCTTTTGTACAATCCTAAACTAATAAAATTAAATATTAAGGAAGAAAAATCTTTATGAAGTTTGTAGAGGTGCGTGACGCCGAATTGGCCCCTGCCGAGCTCTTTCCCGAGTTTGTAGTGGGATTTGATATCCTCGTACGACTTTCCATGGATCGTGTTGGGTTTGTGGAGGGGCGGGGCGGGGCTGCCCGGGGGGATCAATTGATGAGCGGCGACGGCGTAACCCGGAGACATTGTGTACTTGATTGGGGTTTGTTGGTGGTGGGCCCATTGCCGTTTGATTTTACAGGCTTCTGCTTGTTCACACGGATGCCCATTACTCAGATGGAGGTGGACAGCGAAAAAAGGCACAAATTGATTGAAAACCGGGATAAAACGAAAACAGGTCTAGAAGCTTGATCTTGATTAGAGAGGACAAAATTAAGTTGGTCAGACAATTGAATTGTATTAATTAAGAGAAGAGAGGTTTTGTGGGGGGACTAGTGCGCGCAAATGAGGAGAGATGGTGACGACGACTAATTAATTACTAGTAGCGAAACGTGTATGCCTGCATTTCAGATCTAGGCATACTATTCCATTCCTCCGCCCGCCGGGACAAATATTAAAGAAGAAATATGACAATTAGATTGACGAGGTTTTTTTGGGGGCTTTGCTTGATTTTATGTTTTCTTCTTCATAAAGATTTTTATTTTTTAATGATTAATTTTATTAGTTTAGAATAGTACAAAAGATTTGGTATTTTATTTATTTTTCATTAAAACAATTTTTATTTTTTAATATATATATATATATATATATATATATATATATATATATATATATATATATATATATTTATTTATTTATTTATTTATCAGTTAAAGTTACCAAAAAAATTCTTAACAAACCGGATTTGGTATCCAAAACCACCAAAATACTGGTTTCAGGGGGTAAGTTGCAAAATACGCATAGTTGGTATGGTTGTTTGTCGCAAAAAAAGTTTATATGGTAAGTTGTGAAAATCGTAATAGTTCGGATGGTAAAATCTTTTTTTCCTAATAATTAATAAATAGTTATTAGAACCGGTAGAATACAACGTAGGTATATAATAGAAAATATGTTATCTTTTGAATTATTCTAAATATGCAACTAAATTTTAATTAATGAATTAAATTTAAATGTTAAATCAAATATATTAATTATAATTAGTAATAGTGATTAGACGTTGCAACAATACCACACAGAATATGATATATTTTTAATTTTCCTAAGTATGTAACAAAGTTTTATTAACAAATTTAATCAAATAAATTAAATATAATAATAATAATAATTATTATTATTATTATTAATAGTGATTAGACACCTGTACAATACGACACATGTTGGGAATGTATATGATATCTTTTGAATAGTTTTAAGATTAATCATAATTTTTAAATTCTAGATTTGTGAAACTACCACAAATAATTTAATTGTTTAATAAACTTATCTTTTGATAAATTAAGTGTAACATGTAGCACACAAATACTAAATTAGTATTTACACAATGTAATATCTACCTTATTTGTTAATGCTATTGGCACCCTAATCTATGTGTCAGTCAATCATAATTTCGGATGACATGTGTCATTACTTGGTAGGTCCGGTTGCTGATTTGTCAACTTCTAATGGTTTGTGTTAAAATATTACCTTTTGGGATTTTTAGCCTAGGTACATATAACAATTTTTCCTCATTTTTTATTTGAACTAAAAAACTAGGGTTTTGTTTTCAAATTTTTTCCCATTCTCTCACTGATGCTCCCATTTCTGTCCGACTTGGGCCTTTTTTTCGATCTACATCTGGATATGGAAGCCTATTTTCGAGCAACTATTATCTGCATACGTCCTCATCCTCTCCACGGTGGTGGTGGCGGCGATCCTGATCGCGTGCCTCACTTGGGATGTGTCGGTCAAGGTGACGCAAGCGCTCATGGCGGCGCGGGTTCACGGCCACGAGATGTGTCGCGGCGGCATCTGGTGGCATGGCGTCGCCGTCAAGTCGTCGGCCTCCTAGGTTTTGTTCCGCTCCCCCCAACACCATAACCCTTGATAATTGAATTGATCGTAAGTAAGAGTGCTGAAATTGGAGTTCTTAGTTTTACTATAATTAGATTGTTTAAAAGTTTCATGTTATTGTTTGAAAGTTTCAGTTTGAAACTGAAGTGTTTTCTGAAGCAGGGTATAGAAAATCGAATATTGATGTTTTTGCGATTTTTTTGATGGAGTCATGTACTTTATTTCTCTGAAGCAGGGTATTATTACTATGCCGTATGGATTTTTATTTTCTCTTCAATGAATTTAAGATTAATTTTGATTTCATTTGATCACATATACTGGTGGATATCCTCTCATTTTGGGGGGCATTTTTTTGGTTAATTTTAGAATAAAGTGTGATGAGTTGGCTAATTTGAGTATTTGTAGGATTAGAACCATGGGTGTTGGGTTTCATGTTGATGTCATTTGCAATTATTGGGTTGTTGGATTTCTCAGACCTGTTAATTATTTATTCTTGATTCAATTCAACATTGTTTACCAAACCATCTTATATTCTTATATGGTGGTGAATCTGGTAATCTACCGCCGCCTTTGATCATTCGAAAGAGACTGATTGATTTGACTAAGTAGACGAGTATACAGTATGTGGGTCGCATTCGGGGTTTACATTATGTGGGTCTTTTCTTTGGCAGCCCAACCTAGCCCCTTAGAAGGGTAATCATGGAATGTTCATCTTTATGTCATATCACCTATGATGCACGGACTCTTCGTTTTTGACCCCCGGGACGAGTCGGACACTCCGGGGACGCGGACACGTGCCCGACACGTGTCGGACTTTTTTTTTTTTTTTTTGAATTTTTGACAGGGGACACGGCGCGGACACGGCACGGACACGGCGGGGCATAGGGGACACGGCCAGGACACGGCCCCGACACGTTTTTTCATTTTTTTTTATTTTTTTTTTTCAAATTTTTTAATATAATATCATTTTTTATTTTATTTGAGGTTTTATAAATTATTGTAAATGAGTTTGTAATTATTTTAGATGACATATTAGAAATAAAAATTATTATAATTTAATATTTATAGGGAATAAATATATTAATAATTATTTATATTATAAACGTGTACGAACCGTGTCGTGTCCTATATTTTTAAAAATAAGCGTGTCCGAGTCGTGTCGTGTCCCGTGTCCGTGTCCGTATCGGTGCAACTTAGCATATCACTCATCTAAATGATTGTTAGACTTTTTAAAAGTTAGTGGCATTTTCTACTGCAATTAATTCTTAACAAGATGCCATGAATGGTATGTGGTTTAGCTTTTTACGTAGAAGCCAATATCAAATAGAATCAAGAATTGGGAAATAGAAAAGAAAAGAAACGTCTTAATAAGTTGAAAGCATTTAATGGAATTTTTATTGGACTTTAATGGAACTCTTTACATTGAATACTGGAATTGCAATAGGAAGCTGTGGCATGGGTCGGCTCTGGTGACATGTTAAAGACAATGTATATGCTGCTCAATTTGTGTTTCTTACTTCTTCTGTTTATGGATAATGCATAGTTATTTCTTTATTTGCCTCGAATAGGTTTAATTTTGGCCTAATTGTATGTGTTTTTATATTTCAGATTCTTTTTTACTGTTTTGATTAATGTTTTTGCAGGCTCATAAGGAGAAGATTATAGCAGAAAAAATCACTAGAGGGTCTAAAGAAAACTCAAAGGAAAGATTCAAAACCATTTTACCAAGATGTACCATAAATCCCAACACTCTCGATCGATTTCACTTGATTTTGGAACGAAATAAAGGAGAGATGTGGGGTTGATGATAATGAGTTGGATGTCCCTGCACTAAAACCGGACGAAGGGCTTTTGGATGCGTTGGCGGATATTTGTGTGATGGCGGATTTCTTTAGGAAAGCTTTGGAGATTGTTGCGTGCATGGAGGAGCACGGGATAGCTCCGAATAAGACAAAGTATAAGAGGATTTATGTGGAGATGCATTCGAGGATATTTACGAGTAAGCATGCATCGAGGGCTAAGCAGGATAGGAGAAGGGAGAGGGAAATAGCGGCCGAGGCTTTTAAGTTTTGGTTGGGTTTGACGAATTCATATTATGGGAGCGAGTGGCGTCTCGATCCTGCACATGAAGATGAATAAGAAGCTATGTAATAGTAATATATATATACACACTTTTATGTATAGAACCTGTTGTTGTATTATGTGTATATATAAGTTTGACCCTTTGGTGTGTAGATTGGAATGGTGAACTGAAATACTGTACAACAGAAATATATATGTTTGAAATATTGAATAAATAGAAATATTTATGTAGTGAATATGCAAGCAAGATGGAGTTGAAAGTATTTAAAGCACATTCATGTTGAAAATGTGCTGAGTTCTTTAGTAATTTGATGAACTTACTCTAAATTCTGACAACTGTATGAGGTATTGAACAATTGCAGCGCTTTGAGGAAATTTATTTTCTTGGGGTTGCTGGTTTTTTTAATTTATGTATAGGAAAGCTATTTCCACAATTTCCAAATATGTAGCGTGAAAGATGTTAATTAGCCCCAAGAACATTTTACCAAAATTAACTGGAATAACGTGTTGTATTACCTGAAATGAACAAACAAACAAAAAAAGAGAAAGAGAGAGCAAGAGATGGTGATGTTCAGCACAAAATAATTTACAAATATTTACAGAACCAAGTAGTTAACCATCGGGCAATGGTAGCAAATTAATATTTGCAAAAGACTTGAGGATATAGAGCTGCAAAAATCATCTAGGTCTCGATGACTGACTGCGGGAATAAGATGATGATAACACCTGCAGTACATTGATTTAGAGGACGGTACATTCGACAGCAGCAAACAAATCCCAACCAAAACTTGTAAGCCCATAAATGCAACTAAGAATGGGAAATGGAAGCTGGCTGATGATAACATTTTTTTTTTGGTTAAAAATTAAAATTAGACATAAGTCATATGAACACTTTAGCAGTAGAGTCCTAAAACAAGTAGTTCCCGAAGTTACAATAGCTCAGACCTGATATGTCTTTGGGCCCTTCTTTAATAGATAACCGACACTGTTTAAATTATCCACAAAGGTGTCGATATCTGGAACCCTTAAACTGATCCTATCTGCCAAACTGTACAGTTCCTGGGATATAATGATCAAATAATAAGATTTTTTTTTCTCACCATATATTTTACATTAAATCTAGATTAATGGGGTTGGGGGAGGATCCATCATGGATCGAGTTTACGTAAAAATATAGAGATGCAATTTTTTTGCTGCAATTCAGATTGTTTATTCAAGGCACTTAAAAATCTCTTGGCTTTTTTATGTTGACTCATTCCACCACTACGTCCAAAGTCATCTAGGCCATCCTCATCAATATATTTATCGTATAAGGACTCTTTCATTAGTCAACGACATCCTGTACAAGTTATGCATCAGAACCTATCTTGATAATAAACACATGGCTTAAACATGGAAAATCTGGGAACTAAACAAATCAGAATATATTAACATAGAAGAACTATATATAAAAAAAAAAATCATAGATGATTCGCTTATTTAAAATATTATTAGAAAAATCATGCCATAAACAACACTAAAGGGCAATGCTCCATGTCAAGACTCGGGTTCCTGGATTATGTAGCTTATATTCCTCGTAAGAAAAGTTATTCAAGAGCCAATTACTCTTTACAAGACAAACAATAAAAAAATATTACATTAAAATGTTAACAATGTTATTTTTTTTAAGATTAATTTTATCATCTATTGATCAATAGAATTATATACACATTTCGATGATTATTATATTTTTGTAGTCTTGAGAGTAGTTTCTCAATTATTATAATTTTCCGTTATCTTGAATACGAGATATCACGTCTCCCCAATCTTTGTCAGTTTATTAGTATTAGTATTTTAAATTTTACAATAATTTCATTTATGAACAAATATATTCCATATACATGTATGTGTATATATATATATATATATATATATATATAGGTACCATGATTAAGGGTTTCAAAGATATATACAACTAATTACATATCAAATTACACTACCCTCATAATTACTACACATATTGTAATTGAAGTGTAAAATTTGAAGGTATATGGTTTTGAAAATAAGTCTCAATTTGTGATATTATTTATCAATGTTAGCCAACACTGGTTAACACACTAGTGCAGAATTGGCTTTTCACGGCGGCTCATTAACGGCGGTTCTGGAAAAACCGCCGTAGAATCGAACATTTTACGGCGGTTTTAAAAAACCGACGTTAAAATTGAACTAAATTAACGGCGGTTCTTAAGAAAGCGCCGTGAATTAACAAGTATTCACGGCGGTTTCTTAAAAACCGATGTTAATTATTTCATACGTTAATTATTGCTGTAGATTTAACGTCGGTTCTATTAGAACCCCCGGTGAATAAGATGACATTTAACGGCGGTTTCTTAGGAACCGCCGTAGAATAGTAAGCTGCCATGTCACCGATCCTCGTCCTTATCAAGCCAAAATTTTGGACCGTTGATCCGTATCTGATCCAACGATCTGGATTAAATATTAAACTAAAAAAAACATTAAATAAAAAAACAATTATTAAATCAAAAAAATAATAAATATTAAAATAAAAAACCCTAATTCACTTTCAATCGTTAGATTCTACGAAGCTGTAGTCCGATTACCTTTGCAAAAGGCTCAGGCTGTTGATCCATCCAATTTCTATCTCAAATCTCAATTCTTACCTTCCAAAACTATGGACGCCACCGCGGGCCGCCAACAGACCGCCGCGAACCACCAGTACCAAAATCTTCGCCCAACCCCCGACGCTCGCAGTCCTCTCAGACCCTCACGTCCTTCGGCTGGCAGAGACTCTCGAAGATCCCATCGTCTCATCCTCCTCCTCCGCCTCTCCACCGCCACCTCTCTGCCGCCGCCTCTCCAGAAGCTTCCGGGACATCTCCTCCCAATCGCTTCTATCCACGCCCTGGCCTTCACGAAAGGACGAGCCCTTCAGATTGACAGACACTTCGTTTATTAAGGCGTCTCCGAGGTTTGTTCTTATTTGTTTGTTTTTTCAATTACTTTCTTACTCTTACCTAGTGCTTCTGGGCTTCTCCTGAATTGAAGTTTAGTTACCAGCAAAGTGGAATTTCATAGTAATTTGTTTTCTCCCAATTTTCTGGTCTGTGAATTGCATTCGCTGCACTATGGTAATATGGATAATGGGCTTGCATTCCATGTATGTATTCTGAAGGCCGAATTTGAGTCTCTTGACTTTATGTTGGCTTCATTAAAACACAAGCACACAAAGTTGAGAGTTTTGGTCATAAAGATATGCTTCAATAGTTGAATTATTTCCGTTTATCGGCTAGCTGATTTTGATCTTTTGTATAGATTATTCCCTGTCAGATTATGTATTTATGGAATATTCTTGTGCTTGTGTTGTCCCCTCAGCAAAAAGAATCCTGAAAAAGTTCCCCGGTATCGTCTTTAGAACAGACAATGAGCCCTTCAAGGTTCCTTATTTACATTTAAAATTATTTTCCAAAAAACGTGTTAATTGTAGTTCAATTTTAATTAAGTGAAATTTTCCGTGCAATTATCGAGCATAGGCGGCGATGCAACAATTTACCCAGAAAATCGTCGGCATGATGAAAAACGAGAAGTTGTATGAATCACAGGGTGGCCCGATTATTTTATCTAAGGTGTGCTCGTAAAATATATCGGCAATTCATAATTTTTTAACAATGCAAATTGATTATAATATTAGACTAGTCATTTTAATTATGTGATCTTGTTTTAATTAGATTGAGAATGAATAAAGGAGAGCACTTGGACCGGCCGGTGATGCGTACATGAATTGGGCCGCAAAGATGGCCGTCGGATTGGATACCGGAGTCCCATGGATTGGAGAAAGCCCTTTATTGATCAGCAAGACGAAGAAAATGACGAGAATGGATCGATTTGGATGGTCTTGTTGAGTACATGTGTTGCTGTTTGTGGTTCATTTGCATTTGGATCATGTGTAAGTTTTATATATACTCTGTTATGTTTTTTATACAGAAACAAAAAGCAAAATGAACCCCAAACAGAGTTAAAATTATTATTTTTAAATTTATTTTGCAGGTAGGATATTCTTCACCCACTCAATCAGCTATAAGAGAGGACTTACAATTATCTCTGTCCCAGGTACTTATTTTGTTCATAATTTTTTTTTTTCCTCAATGTTTTTGAAAAAATGACATTTTTATAACTAAATGTGAAATTACTCATTAACCTTTTTTCTGCAGTACTCAATTTTTGGATCCATAGTCACAATTGGTGCTATGATTGGTGCAAATCACTAGTGGCAAAATCGCAGATTTCATTGGGCGAAAAGGGGTATGTATTCAATATTTTTATATTTTTAATAAAGCTTAATTAATTTAATTTAACCTAATTCTTTTTTACTTCAATTAAGTGAATAATTTGTGTCTACTCATGAAACAGGCAATGAGAATATCAGCTGTTTTCTGCATCGCAGGATGGCTTGCGGTCTATTTTTCTATGGTATGTTTGATAATGACATGAAGAATTATAATATTTTTTCAAGATTTGAGCTAATTAATTATTAGGTTTCCGATGCTAATTTTGCTCATGATTTTTCTTTTTTTAATGTAATATTAGGAGGCCTGGTTACTTGACAGTGGAAGGTTCTGCACAGGCTATGGCATTGGAATATTCTCTTATGTGGTAATTACTAATTATATCTTGTTGTTAAATTTTTTGAACATTGCCTTAGTTTGCATCTTAATTCATTTCAAAATTCATAAATTATTAATTTGTTAAAWATAATATTTCCTGCAACAGGTTCCAGTATTTATAGCTGAAATCGCACCTAAAAATCTCCGCGGGGGACTTGCTACACTAAATCAGGTGGGATTTTTTTCTCACATATATGCATTTTTTATTTGTAATTTTCTTTTTTTACAAAAAAATCACATAATTTAAAGTCTTCAATTAATTATTTTATTTCTTTCTATTCTTTTCTTGATCCTCTTTTGTTCTACAGCTCATGATTGTGTGTGGCTCATCTGTTGCATATATTCTTGGAACAGTTGTAACATGGAGAACATTAGCTCTAACTGGTGAGTCCAAGTTTTAACTAATTTACTATGCAGACATAATAATAAATGTATGTTAAAATAAAATATTGCATGAATTTATAGAAAAAGAATATTATGTTTAATAAGTTCTGTTTATGCTATTCTGATAAATGCAGGGCTGCTCCCATGTTTTCTACTTCTAGTGGGCCTATTTTTCATTCTAGAGTCCCCAAGATGGCTGGTAATTAAGTTTCAATCATGAATCCACAAATATAATAATTAATTTAAAAATATTAATGAAATATTAATCGGAAAAATTATGTCTCGTGCAGGCGAAAGTCGGCCTTAAGAATGAATTCGATCTGGCGATACGTAATCTTCGTGGCAAGGATGCTGATGTTTCTCATGAAGCTGCAGAAATTCAAGTATATCGGCTTTTCTGCTCAATCCGGTTTTATAATTTGTTGCAAATGCGCTCGTCTCGTCRGACCCGAACGTTACCTCATTAGGAAAGTATCAGCAGGTTAGGTTCTTCTGTTAAAAAAACTTTTATTTTTTAATTTGTAGTATTTTTATTTTTTATTTTTTTTTAAAACTAATTTTCTGTTGTTTTTTTTCAAGCTTATGTATTTTCATACGGGCCAGGAAAATGCGCGGCTTTTCTTTCAAACTTCGATAGTAATTCGGCTGTAAGAGTGATTTTCAACGACATGCACTACAATTTACCTGCTTGGTCGATTAGCATTCTTCCCGACTGCAGAAATGTAGTCTTTAACACTGCAAAGGTTGGGACGCAAACTTCAAAAATTCAAATGTTGGCAGCTAATCCTCAGTTGTGGTCTTGGGAGATATATAACGAGGATACAACTTCAGTAGAAGATAGCTCGGCTTTTGCAGCGATCAGGCTTTCATTTTATTGARGGATTATATTTGTAAAAGATAAAGGTACTAAGGGACGGGAGATGGAGCAAGCAAGAAGCCTCGATTCTGGTCCCGGGGTCAACAGTTAGCTCGTACGAGGTCTTGATGTGGCGTTCGATTTAGTTAGAAATGCGAAGATGTTTCATTTTATTTTTTAGTCTCTTGTTTTTAGTGTTGAACTGTTCATGGATGCTATTGATGGAAATTATTAATTATATTGGAGTATTAATTCTTAATTATTTATTTGAAATAATCAATATATTCAAAATATTCATTATTGGCAATTTTGGTGTACCTGCTTTCATTTCATTTTTTTTAAAATTTTTTTTACTACTTTCTAGAAGGTAGTTCTCAAAAACCGACGTAAAATATTCTTTTTGGAAAACAGACTTTCTAGAAGGTATTTTTAAAAACCGCCGTAAAAATGCTGCATTCTACGGCGGTTCCAAAACCGCCGTTAAATGTCTTCCAGAACCGCCGTTAAATCCCACTTTTTTACGGCGGTTTTTCAAAACCGCCGTAATTTAACGGCGGGATATAACGGCGGTTCAAAAACCGCCGTTAAAACCCTCCAAAAACCGCCGTTAATTAGCTGTTTTTGCAGTAGTGACAACATCAACTAGAGTTAATCGAAAATTATGCAGCGGAAATTAAATTATGAACACAACAAATAAAATTCAGTTCACAAGTAAAAATACTTGTGAATTTGGGTGTACAAACCCGAAAACTATATTACTTTCTTGTTCGATCAATACAAAAATATTAAGTAATATATGAAAACTAAAATATCAAAAACTTGATACTAAATACTTGTCGCCGTGATGGCAAGATCTTCTCCGTTGGTTACGCAACTTCAAAGAACTTCATAATCTCGAACAATGGCTCCAAGTAGTATTCTCTTCTTCTCCATGCTGTGCGTCTTGCGTTGCGTCCTTTCTCTCAAAAATCCGTGCGTTTTTAAAGTCCTCCCAAACTTTAGTATTCTCTTGTCTAAATAGACTATCCTAGAATCCTAAACTTGGTAAAACAAGTAAAACAAATCCTAAACACAATTTAGGAAACTAACTAAAGTCCTTAAACATTAACTAGGAAAACAAATAAAGTCCTAAATCTAGTTTCCTAACTTATTTTTGGCCCAAAGAAGGCAAATAACAAAATATGAATTATTGCCAAGAATAAATTCCTCAACAATGAAGTATAAATGGAAAAACATATTTAACGTGATTAATTAATGTTACCAATATATACTAATTCATAAATAAAAAAATTATATTCTCATATTATCACATTTCCATTTATAATTTGACATTCTATTTATAAATATTATAGTATTCATATACATACATACATACATACATACATACATACATACATACATACATACACACACACGCGCGCGCCACACA
>BMAC01001190.1:368936-388000 GCA_014905375.1 Phtheirospermum japonicum | reverse complement strand
TATATATATATATATAAACGTTTATAATATTTTATCTAAATTATCTGTTTCTCTTTGTTTGAAAATAGAGTTATTTTTATTTTAGTAATATTTTATTTCAATAAATTATTAGTTTCAATGTAAAATATAAAATAAAATAGTAAATGTGGTATACAATGAGTTTTTCTCAAAATTTAAAGTGAATAATAATTTAGCTTTTGAACTTAATAATTTATTTCTCAACATTTGCATATTAATAATATCGTGTATAAAGTAGGTTTTCAAAATTTAACGTGAACATTATTTTTTCACTTTGTATTTAATGTCTACTTTCTGAACTTATTTTTAATATAAATATTATATTTTTATGATTTTCTTATCATACCCGCGTAAGTGTCGACACTAGTTATAAGATAAGTATTTTTAATTATGTTTATAATATTTATTTTTAATATAAATATTATAAGATAAGTAGTGACTTTAACCCGTCGTATCTAAACCGAGTTCCTACAACTTCATGGACAACCCGTTGTAATTTTTAAATCCACCCTTTTCCTATTCTAATTTCAGTTATCAGGCAAGTAAGACTTTTTGTTCCAATTATTCATAACTTAATAGTTAACAACCCACAACTAATTCACGTCTCTATTTATTTCATGTGGTGGTAACACCCATAACACGTAAAGGCCCATTTATGGTGGTGATACGATACGTGCTCTTTCCTGATCTGAACTAAAACACAAGATTCTTATTGTATTTAATTCGTGAAGCAAATATTTTTTTGGGATCTAAGTTAAAGTAATCAATAACCAAATCTCCATTTTGTTTGCAAATCATATTTTTTTCAAAATAAATTTTATTTGAACTGGATTTCGTTGGAATTCTAACTTTTAAGTAGAACTCAGAATTCCAACGAAATCTAGTTCAAACAATATTTATTTTAGGGCAACACTCTTATTAGGCCGTATTAACAAATTATCCGTTTGGTCAAAATTTAATACCAATACATTATATTACAAAAATGAATAAATTATAATAAAAAACCAATATATCATTGTACCGATAAATCATAGTACAAAAACAAATACATCATAGCACGAATCAGAGATTTATGAAAAACTAATACTTTGGAGTACAAAAATTAATACATCACAGTACAAAAACCAATACATTATAATATCGGGTCAGATGGCCTAACGGGTCATAACCCGTTAATCTAGCCTAACACAAGTGTTTGCCTTTATTATATTCAAACTTCTATTAATAGTATGAATCTTTATTTGTTGTAGGATTTAATATTGCTTACTTTTTAATATAGATATCAAAATATCTACGAAAGGTCAAGGAATATATATTGTTATATTATGTTTTATGTCAAATCATATTTGATAATTGGTTGATATTTTATTATTTATTGTATTATATTGTATATAAGTATTTAATTGTTGAAATGTAATGATTTTAAAATTAAAAAAATAAATATAAAATTAAGCGTAAGAAGTTATTAATTATCTATTAAAAGTATGAATTATAAAACAAATTAAAATTGAGATTCGAAATCACGTTTCGAACATTAAAAACCCTAATCCAAATACGGCCATTAGGAAGTTGTGCATTAAGGGCTAGTTGGATTACAAGATAAGTTGAGATATGGCCTTCTAATCTGGTTTCATCTCTTGTTTGGTATTTGTGATTGCAATCCATCCTAATCTTATCGGCCCGCAAAGCCCGCTGAGTGTAGTCATGCATGTGCATGATTCACAATCAGATCGCCACCTACTTATCACCTCAATTTGGGCATTGGTTGGCATTTTTACCCCACTAATTACTCAATTGTCCCACATGTTAAGGATGATTACATATAAAACCAATATAAATAGGTTTAATAATAATTTTAAAAAGCAGTCTTCTCTTCTTAACACCGCTTGACCTAACCAATGCTCCCCTTCTGCAATTTTTCTTTTTTGTTTTCACATGAATAAAGTAATTTTACTTCTGCAATTTTTTTTTTGTTTTCACTTGAATAAAGCAATTTTAATGCTTGTTTATATTTTTTACTTTGTTTTCTTTTGATTTTTATGTTTGGATCCTCTTTCAGAAATGTTAAACTAACCTTTTTTTTATGAGTTTCTTTAATCATGTAACTGGTTGGTTTTGAGCCAAGTGAGGATATCCTCTGGGGGTTAATGAAATAATATGCATATTAAACTTTTGATTTAAAACTTGGCGAAATGGATTTGTGAGATGGAAAGTGTTTCTCTTGAATTTTCGGATATTAAAAGTTACTTTAAAGATACAGCTAACGTAGCAAGGTTTTTCACCTTTTTTACTTTTAAGAGAAAAATGGAAATTATGAACCATCGCATGTTGGAATGAAGCGCGTGTTAATTTGTGAGGACACGTATGAAAAATGTTAAACTAACCTTTTTTTTTATGAGTTTCTTTAATCATGTAACTGGTTAAGTGAGATTCATTGTACAGGATGCAAACCCATTTCCTTTTTTTTCATTAATTTATTTTAAAGTGATTTTTATTTTATATATATATATATATATATAGGATTGGGTTCAAATGAGAACCCGTCATTATATGTGAACCTAGGGACTAATCCTGGCCTTAGATCTAATATTGTACAGTGCAATTATATGTTCAGGTTCATTGTGCTTTTTACATAGTACTATAGTGCTAAAATCAGTCCAGTTTTTTTAATTTAATTATATATATATATTTTTTAGGTTTTAAAACATGCAATATGTATTTTAAATTGTAGATCTTGATAATGTGATTAATTTGATATATATTTCATTCAAAACGAATAAAATTTGAAAAAGTTATGGTTTGTTGAAAATTTGAGTTTCATTTCAAATTTTTGAATTTGCAGTTTATAGACGAAATTTGCGATACTTTTTTTATACAATTGTAGTGTTTTTTTTCTTAATCTATTGTGCTTTACAAAGAACAATGTAGTGCTCTTTGTAAACGTTGATATATGTCCAAAATACCATTTTTAATTAATTAATACATTTTTTTTTTACATTATTACCATGCTGACATGTCATGATCTCAACCATCAAGATTATTCAATCTAATGGTCAAGATGAGTCTTTAGATTCACATATAATGACGGGTTCTCATTTGAACCCAACCCTATATATATATATATATATATATATATATATATTGTTTGTTTTCACGGAAGGAAATACAGTTTATCAGTAGAAAATATTTTGCAGAAAAGCAAAACAAGAAGACATAGTACATGGATATTTTTGTCAACATAATTTGATATCTAACTAAATCGTTCAAGCCAAACAAGATTTTATATATAATGGCAATGAATCGGCAAATGAATCATAACCACAAACAATGATATTAATTGTATATAAATAGTGAACTAATCTAGAGTATATTTTCATCTACTCTAATCTAATCAGGTTCCCAAACGAGCCCTAAACAGATAACCTAGTCTATAAGGCTACTAGCTACAACAAAGACTGGCTTTACATGAGCTCGTATGTGTAATTCACTGCATAACTATGCATACAACGGAACCTCGGCTGCTACTTTTTATGTGCATGTGACCACTTTTAAGGCTTAACTTAACACAAGATCTTGCAGTCACGTGTCTATTAGATAAATTGTACATCATTGGACGGTCAAAGTCTAAGCTTGGCAGTAGAAGTTGCAATTGAACGTATGATTAGTACCTGTCTCAATAACTCCTCTGCAGTGCAGAAACGCAATTGAATATAATTGAATATGTATTCAAAATAAGAGGATATTTAATAACTTTTTAATAAAAATAATGATGTTCTGGGTGAAAATATAATAATTAAAATTGATTAATTATAAAATAACTTATTTAAAAAACTTGATTGAATTATGATAGAAAAAATTGAAAATATAAAATAACTTTTGAAATATTTAAAAAAGAAAAACTTAAATTGAATAAAATTGGTGCGCCCTAGGCCGCCCCATGAGGCCTTAATTTAAAGCATTATTCAGTGATGCTTGTCAATTGAGAACTTGTTGCCATAAATAGAGCATTTCCTTTTCTCTCAGATTGTAAGCATTTTTAATATACCGTTTACTAATTCAATGGGCTAATTGTTAGATTCCAATAATGCTAAAATACTATCTTGTGTGTATGTTTTATTTTAAGTAGTGTTAATCAATAGAGAGTGATCTAATAATATTAGCTCGTATGGCCATATACAGCTCAGCGACCTGATAACTTCAGGTCGAATGAGTGTTGACCATACAGGTCGCATGAGAGGTCGCCAGAAATTAGCACAGGAAGCTAGCAACAGGTCTCATGAGAGATCGACCTTCACTACGTCAGATGATGATATCAGCCATAGTCTAGTACATGCAGTCTATAATACAACTGTCACTGTACTGTAGTATTATTGTCCACATATTTTTGGTAGCCATTATCAGATTGTACTGTAGTATTTGTAGCCACATATTCTAGGGCTACTAGTCAGACACCTTGCTATATATAGCTGTAACATTCTCTGTTGTAATTATTGAGAAAATAATTGAATGAATATACTGAAAAAGTTAATGTGATCATAACTTTCTTTTATGATATCAGAGCAGGTCTTGGCCTGACTCTGAAAATCTCTTCCACTATTATTTTTATCTTCTATTCTCTTTTATCATGGAGGACAACTCCACTCCCTCACATGAGGCTTAATCGAGCTCTGACCCAGTAATTCCAAATAATACCCTACCTTCACAAACTTCAAACTCAGCTATTCAGTTACAAAATTAGCTTATTTCGATCAAGTAAAATGATTCAAATTACTTGCTTTATAAAATGCAAGTCTATACAGCAGTCAGAGGATACGGCCTTGAAGGCTACCTCTCTGGAGAAATCAGATCTCCACCTCAGATCGCAGAAGGACCTGTAAACCCTGAGTTCCTACTCTGGGTTAGGCAAGATCAGCTGTTAACATCCTGGATTCTCTCTTCTCTCTCTCTGAAAATCTACTTACCATGATGGTTGGCCTCGCATCCTCAAGAGAGATATGATAAACTCTAGAAACTAACTTCTTCAGTCAAACTATAGCCAGAAAAATGCAATACAAGATGCAGCTCTCCTCTATTAAGAAAGGAACCACGAGCATTAGGGATTATGTCAACAAAGTAAAAACTTGCTGCTACATACTAGCCTCTGCTGGCCAACCAATTTCTGAAAAAGGTCAAGCAATGCATGTTCTTATCGGGCTAGGAGGAGATTTTGACCCGGTGGTGATAGTAGCTAAAGCTAGGAGTGACTCACTCACTCCCAAAAATATTCTACTTATGTTATTGAGCTATGAAACCAGACTGGATGCTGGAAGTTCATCAAATCTCATCAATACAGAAGGATCAAGCCCTACTATTAATTTCACTACTCAGTCCTTTGGTTAGAGAAGAGAAACCTGGACTGCTGCAGGAGCTAACGGAACACGAGGTCGCCACTTTGGAAGAGGTGGAAGAGATTTCAGACCAAGAAATAGGTCGCCTTGCCAAATTTATGGTTACTCTAACCACTCTGCTGACAAGTGCTATCACATATTTTATGCTTCCTACACTACACCATCCAATAATGCTCAAAATGGCTCAAACACCTCTGCGAGCTCCTACTTAGACTATCCAGTTACTCAGACCATTGATCCCTCTGCCCTGTCACTAATGTCTGATTCATGTAGTGATGCAAGTTGGTATGTAGATTCAGGAGCCTCTAATCATATCACCAATGACCTCGTCAATCTCAGCATCGCTTCAGAATTCTAAGGCAACAACAAGGCTCAAGTTGGAAATGGATCGGGTTTGTGTATTTCTTATATTGGTAATTCTCAGTTCAAATTCAGCAACAAATCTTTCTTACTCAAAAAACTCCTTCATGTTCCGCACATAACTAAAAACCTCAATAGTGTTTCCCAATTTGCTCAAGATAACTCTTTGTACTTTGAATTTCATCCTACTTCTTGCTGTGTTAAAGACCAGGTTACCCATTAAACCTTCCCCATAGGCTCTCTTAGGAATGACCTTTACAAATTTGACATACAGCTCGCCAACACCTCCAATCTTTATTCTTACCATGCACCTATTTCTCTCAGAAGTCAAGACCCTAGTACCATCATCACCGAGCTCGACAATACCAATAAGAAAGCAAATTTACAGTTTTGGCATCTTAGACTAGGGCATCCAGCCAATAATGTACTACATCGTGTAATCTCTCCATTTCAAATAATAAAATAAAATTCTCCACTTGTTGTGTTTGTCTTCAGGATAAAAGCCATAAGCTATACCCTTTTTTCTCTTAGAAACTGAATATACAAAACCCTTTGATCTCATACATACAGATGTTTTTGGGGTCCTGCTCCTATAAAATCGTCGAATGGATTTTCTTACTATGTTTCCTTTATTGATCATTATACTAGATATACTTGGATCTATCTGCTCAAACACAAATCTGATATGATCAATACCTTCACTCACCTACAGAATCTCATCCTTACTCAGTTTCAAACTAAAATAAAGTTGGTACAAAGTGATGGAGGGGGAGAATTCATAGCTTTCACAAACTTGTTTCACTCTTCTGAGATACATCATAAAATCTCTTGCCCTTACACTCCTGAACAAAATGGTTTTGCATAAAGAAAACATAGACACATTGTTGAAAAAGGACTCTCTCTTCTCTCTCACTCTCATTTACCTATAAAATATTGGGATGATGCCTTCACCACTGCTGTCTACCTCATCAATAGACTACCCTAAAAAACCACTCAATACAAAAGCCCTCATCATCTCTTACTAAATCAAAATTCTAACTACACTCATCTTAAACCCTTTGGGTGTCTCTGTTACCCTCAATAAACACAAACTCCAATTTAGGTCTCAACCCAGTACCTTCCTTGGTTACAGTGAGCACTGTAAGGAATTCAAAGTCTTACTACTAAATGGCAAGGTCATAATCACCATAAATGTGATTTTGATGAGCTCAAATTTCCCTTCTCTAAGAATTCTGGACCTTACTTCTACTAAAATATTCAACCATCTATACTTGGTCCACCTCCTCCTATCACCGCTCCCCAAGCTACTACAACGTCAGCGACCTCACCACAATCTCATAATCAACCATCTATAATTGATCCACCTCCTCTTATAATAGTTCCCCAGACAGCGACCTCCCCACTATCATCTACGAACTCACCACAACACCTAGCGACCTCACCACAACCTCATATGTCACATCAGTCCAGTCCTATACATCAACCAATTTCACTACCTTCCAGTCAATTCAGTCCCTCTACTATTCCTCTCACTGTTGAATTACCACTTATGAGTCCTACACATACTTCTTCCTTTTCTTCTGGAACAGGTACTAATCCTTTCGAAGGAAAAGATCACATGATAATAAGAGCTAAAGTAGGAATTTACAAGCCCAAGGTGCTCAGCACACAACTCCTTGATTTTAGAGAACCCTCCTTCTATACTGAAGCCTTAACTCATCCTAGATGGAAAGCTTCTATGTGTGAAGCGTATGCATCTCTCATTAAGAATCAGACCTGGTCTCTCTATGAGCTACCTCTAAGAAAGTCTTTAATTGGTTACAAGTGGGTGTTCAAACTGAATACTCATGCTGATGGGACATTATCTCAGTATAAGGCAAGATTAGTCGCCAAAGGATACAATCAAGTACACGGTTTTGATTTTTTTGAAACATTCAGCCCTGTTGTGAAAGCTATCACTATTTCGATTCGTTCTCTCTATAGCTGTCAACTGTAATTGGTCAGTAAAGCAGTTGGATGTTAATAATGCCTTTATGAATGGAGAGTTGGACAGGAAGATCTTCATGGCTCAACCACTTGGTTTTGAACAAGATAGTCATAGCCTCCGGGTTTGCAGAATGTCTAAAGTAATTTATGGGCTTAAACAAGCTCCTAGAGCCTGGTTTGGAAAATTTCGAGCTGTTCTTATTCAATTTGGTTTCTCTGCTCCAAACGCTGATAGTTCTCTTTTCTACACCAACACTTCCTTTGGTTGCATCTGGGTATTGGTGTATGTTGATGACATCTTAGTCACAGGAAGCAACAAAGTCGAAATTGTGAAGCTTATTACTCATCTTAATTCAGCTTTTTCATTAAAAAATTTAGGTGAACTGCATCATTTTCTTGGTATTGAGGTCTCCCACCAGCATAAAGTCTACATTTAAATCAGGGAAAGTACATTATGAATCTCTTTGAAAGAGCTAGTATGGTTGGAGCTAAAGCCACCCCTACACCGATGATTGTCTCTCTTCTCTTGTCTAAATCTTAAGGAGAACCAACTATTGACCCATCATTTTACAGGAGTATTGTTGGCGCTCTTCAGTATATTACCATCACTAGGCATGGCATCTCTTATAGTGTCAACAAGGTGTGCCAGTATATGCATGCCCCCTCAGCACACACTGGCGAGTTGTCAAGAGAATTCTATGATACCTCGCTAGCACAGTTCGTTATGGAATCAACTACAGTAAAACCTCGTACTTGACTCTCATAGAGTTCTCAGATTCAGACTGGGCCGACGATCTGGATGACAGGAAATTTGTCACTGGTTTTTATATTTTTTGGGGAGAAATATTGTCTCCTGGTACTCTAAAAAGCAGACTTCTATTTCCAGGTCCAGCACTAAGGCTGAATATCGCAACCTAGCTCATGCTACTGCACAAATAATATGGGTCCGATCCTTGATTTGCGAGCTTCATGTCAGACTTCCTGCTTCTCCTAGAATTTGGTTTATTGTTGTTGCCTCCAATCTTGTTCTCCATGCTCGTACCAAACACTTTGAGTTAGATCTTCACTTTGTTAGAGTCCTTATTGCGAAGAAATTACTACAAGTTCAGTTTGTTACATCTGTTGATTAGACTGCCGATGTCTTCACCAAGCCACTATCACATCAATTCTTCATTCGGCTCCGAAATAAATTGTCTATTCTTTCTCTCGCTACACTTGAATTGAGGGAGGATAATAGAGAGCGACCTGATAACATCAGGTCGCATGGCCATATACAGCTCAGCGACCTGATAACTTCAGGTCGCATGAGAGGTCGCCAGAAGGTCGCACAAGAAGCTAGTAACAGGTCTCATGAGAGGTTCACCTATACTACGTCAGATGATGATGTCAGCTCTAGTCTAGTACAGCCAGCCTAATACTGCTGTCACTGTACTGTAGCATTATTTCCACATATTTTAGGTAGTCATTGTCAGATTGTACTATAACATTTGTAGCCACATTCTAGGGCTACACTAGTCAGGCACCTTGCTATATATAGCTATAACATTCTCTATTGTAATTATTGAGAAAATAATTGAATGAATATGGTGAAAAAGTTAATTGTGTCACAGCTTTCTTTCATTAATCTACTGACTCCACTATGCTATTAAAGCAAACACTTGTTGCAATAATCTGAGTCTTTATTGTTATTTATGGGTTTATGATCTCTAGGTTCATAGGTTGCATGATAGTTAGAAAAACAAATTTCTATTTTTTCTGTATTTCTTGATGTATCAGTGAGTTGTGGCATCATTGAAGTTTGCAAATTTTCATGTTCAATTATGCTATTTAAGTTTAATTTTATTATGTAGTTTGTTAATTCTCCTGTTAGTGAAGTGAAGAGTTGTTGCTATAAAATTTTAGTGTATATATATATATATATATATATATATATATATATATGTGAGTCTTCTTCATCACTAGCCCCTTTCTATCTTTTTGTTCTAATTATGGATTCTGTTAATTTTAAAGTTTTTTGTAATATGCTAATTTACCTGTAGAGTGATGTTGGTTTAAGATACCGGCTAAAATGTAGACTCGTACATTAAATTTATGAACTTGGCAAAAATGGATTACTAAATAAAAGAGCGATAAATTTAGTCCACCAATTAAAATTTTATTGCATATTTAGTCTAATTTTTGGGATGTTGACCAGAAGATCGTTTAGGGGGTGGCAAACTTAGTCCACCAATTAAGTTTTTCTCACATTTAGTCCAAAATTTTTGGTCACATGCAATTTCCTTGCAAGAATTTCAATTTCGATAAAAGTTGGACTAAATATATGACAAAAATTTAATTGGTGGACTAAATTTTCCACTCCTATATTTAGTGCATCATTTTTGCTAAATTCAAAAAGTTAATGAATAAACTCTATATTTTACCATAAGATACCTGTTCCGATGAACATATTTTAAGGTCACCAGGTGAAAGAAAGTAAAGAACACACGTTGAAGAATATTTTGATTTCAACTTTTCACTTGGACTTCAATTATTCATTGCTTGATTATTACATCAGGAAATGTCCCCACTATTTATAGTAAAGGTAACCCTAAAATATGTGGCTAAGACTGCTACAATACATTAATTCAAATTCTATGGTCACCATTGCTACAGTACATCCTAACAGCTGGATGTACTGGATTAGGGCTAACGTCATTTGCTGGCGTCGGGTAGGCTGTCCTCATCTGAGTCCTTTTGTCAATAGTACGTTCAACCTCTGGACGAGCTATCGTGCGACCTGAGAGGTTACCAACCTTGCGACCTGGCACTGCGCTCATCTCCAGGTCTCCAGACATTAGGTCGCCAACCGTGCGACCTGGCATTGCACTCTTCTTCAGGTCGCTAAGCAGAATATGACCAGATGACCTGAACTTGTCAGGTCATTCTCTATTATCCCCCCTCAATTTGAGGGCGGCAATAGGAACAACCGAGAGCTTGTTTCGAAGCCGAGCAAAGAATTGATGAGATAGTGGTTTGGTGAAGACATCGGCAGTCTGATCAATGGAAGGGACAAACCGAACTTGCAGCGATTTCTTGGCAATGAGGTCGCGAACAAAGTGAAGATCTAATTCAAAGTGCTTCGTACGAGCATGGAGAACAGGATTGGAGGCAACAGCAATAGCACTCTGATTATCGACCCAAGTTGTGGGAACAGCAGGAAGAGTGACCTGAAGCTCGCTGAGCAAGGAGCGGATCCAAACCAAGTCAGCAGTAGCATGAGCAAGACTGCGATATTCAGCCTCAGTGCTGGACCTTGAAACGGAGGTCTGCTTCTTAGAAAACCAGGAGACAATATTGCGACCTAGAAAAATACAAAAACCAGTGACTGATTTTCTGTCATCCAGATCACCAGCCCAGTCGGAGTCTGAAAAACCTGTCAGAGCAAAGAATGAGGTTTTAGTGTAGGTGAGCCCATAAGAAGTGGTACCAGCAAGATATCGCAGAATTCGCTTGACAGCTCGCCAGTGAGTGCTGAGAGGACAGTGCATATATTGGCACACTTTGTTCACACTGTAAGAGATATCAGGGCGAGTAATTGTGATATACTGAAGTGCTCCAATAATACTCCGGTAGAAGGTTGGATCAACAGTAGGCTCCCCTTGGGACTTAGAGAGGACATGAGAGACAACCATTGGTGTAGGTGTAGCTTTAGCTCCAGACATACCTGCTCTTTCAAGAAGAGCGGAAATTTACGTGCCTTGATTCAAATGTAGACCTTGAGCAATGTGCGAGACCTCAATGCCAAGAAAATGATGCAGTTCAACGAGATTCTTTAAAGAGAAGGTGGAATCAGGATGACTAATAAGTCGCGAAATTTCGACCTTGTTGCTGCCAGTGACAAGAATGTCGTCCACATATACTAAGACCCAGATGCAGCCCAAGGAACTCTGTGAGTAGAAGAGAGAGATATCAGCTCGGGAAGCAGAGAAACCAAAATCAATAAGAACAGCTCGTAATTTTCCAAACCAAGCGCGAGGAGCTTGTTTAAGCCCGTAAATAGCTTTTGACAATCTACACACCAGAAGATTGGTACCCTCCTGTTCAAAACCAGGTGGTTGAGCCATGAAGATTTCCTGGTCCAGCTCGCCATGCAGAAAGGCATTATTGACGTCCAATTGCTGGACCGACCAATTGCAGTTGACTGCAATGGAGAGCACAATTCAGATAGTTGCAGCTTTAACAACCGGGCTGAAAGTGTCAGAAAAATCAAAACCGGGCACCTGACTGTAACCCTTGGCAACCAATCTGGCCTTATAACGAGCAAAAGAACCATCAACATGAGTTTTTAATTTGAATACCCACTTGAAGGACTTGCCCGGAGGTAGCTCAGAAAGAGACCATGTCTAATTTTTAAGGAGAGCTGCATACTCTTCATTCATAGCTGCTTTCCACTTGGGATGAGCTAAAGCCTCAACATAGGAGGAGGGTTCCTTAAAATCAAGAAGCCGAGCACTGAGCACACGGGGCTTGTAAATTCCTGCCTTAGCCCGTGTGACCATATGGTGTGTACCTGCAAGAGTGTTAGTTCGAGGGAAAAGAGAGGCATGCGGAGAGCCCATAATTGGTAATTCAACAGTTAGAGGAATAGTAGATGGACTAGATTGGTTGGAGGATAGTGGGATTGGTTGATGGGGAGAACTGGGAGATTGGACCATTGGAGGTGATGGTGAGGTCGCGGGATAAGGATTCTGAGGTACTTGGAAGGAAGGAGGTGGACCAAGTATGGAGGGCTGAACATGAGATTGTGTGGAGGTCGCACATGGTTGTGGGGAGCTCGCTGGCACATATGGCGAGGTCGCTTGTGGTATAAGAGTTGGAGGACCAAGGATCGATGGTTGAACGTTGCAGCAGGAATGAGGTTCAGAGTTTTTAGAGAAGGGAAATTTGAGCTCGTCAAAGATCACATGTCTGGTGATTATAACTTTGTTATCTAGGAGTAGGACTTTGAAACCCTTATAGTGTTCACTGTAACCAAGAAATGTACTAGGAAGCGACCTGAAATGAAGCTTGTGTTTATTGAGCGGTCTAAGATGAGGGTAACAGAGACACCCAAAAGGTTTGAGATGAGTGTAGTTGGGGACTTGATTTAGTAGAAGCTGATGAGGACTTTTGTACAGAGTGATTTTAGAGGGTAATCGATTTATGAGATAGACAGCAGTGGTGAAGGCATCATCCCAGTATTTGATAGGTAGATGCGAATGAGAGAGGAGAGAAAGACCCTTTTCAACAATGTGTCTATGTTTTCTTTCAGCAAGGCCATTTTGTTGAGGTGTGTAGGGACAAGAGATTCGGTGGTGTATCCTTGAGGAGTGAAACAGATTTGTAAGGGCTATAAATTCCCCCCCTCCATCACTTTGTACCGATTTGATTTTAGAATTAAACTGAGTAAGGATAAGATTTTGCAGATGAGAGAAGGCAGCGAGCACATCAGATTTATGCTTTAGCAGATAGATCCAGGTAGATCGAGTGTAATGGTCAATAAAGAAAACATAATAGGAGAATCCATTCGAGGATTTTACAGGAGCAGGACCCATACATCGGTATGTACAAGATCAAAGGGTTTTGTATATTTGGTCCCTGAAGGAGAAAAGGGTAGTTTATGACTTTTACCTTGAAGACAAGCACAACAAGTAGAAAAGGTAATTTTATTAACATTAGAAATGGAAAGATTACAGGTTCTGAGAACTTCTTGCAATACATTATTGGCAGGATGCCCTAATCTAAGATGCCACAACTGTAGAGCAGCTTCTTTATTCGAATCACTGGACTCAGTGATGAAGATACTAGGGTTTTGTCTCATGAAGGAGGTAGATGTGGTCGATGGCGAGCTGGAGGGGTTGGCGAGCTGGATGTCAAATTTGTACAGACCATTCCTAAGAGAGCCTCGGAGAAGAATTTGATGTGTAACCTGGTCCTTTACATAGCAAGAGGTAGGATCAAATTCAAAGTAAACAGAGTTATCTTGAGCAAATTGAGAGACACTGATGAGGTTTTTAGTGATGTGCGGAACACGAAGAAGTTTTTTGAGTAAAAAGGATTTGTTGTTGGAATGAAACTGTGAATTACCAATATGAGAAATACACAAACCTGATCCATTCCCTACTTGAACCTTGTTGTGTCCTTGGAATTCTGAGGCAATGTTGAGATTGACAAGATCATTTGTGACATGATTAGAGGCTCCAGAGTCAGCATACCAGCTCGCATCGCTGCCTGAATCTGACATCAGTGATAAGGCAGAGGGATCAATACATTGAGTCACAGGATAGGCGCAGTAGGAGCTTGCTGAAGTGTTGAGGCTGTTCTGTGCATTGGACTGGGCAGTGTAGGCAGTATCAAAATGATAATAGCATTTGTCAGCAGAGTGATTAGAGTAACCACATATTTGACAAGGCGACCTGTTTCCCGGTCTGAAACCTCTTCCACCTCGTCCTCTGTAGCTGTTGGTCCTCCCTCGACCACCTCTTCCAGGGTGGCGACCTCTTCCTCTGTTCGTTCCTGCACCAGTCCAGGTGTCCTTCTTCTGACCAGAATACTGATTGGCAATGTTGATAGTAGGGCTTGATCCTTCTATATTGATGAAGTTAGATGCATTTATAGCTTCCAGTCTGTTCTCAAAACTTAATAACATAGGCAGAATGTTCCTGAGGGTGAGTGAGTCACTCTGAGCTGTAGCTGCTACCACCACCGGGTCAAAATCTCCTCCAATCCCGGAGAGAATATGCATTGCTTGATCTTCTTCTGAAACGGGTTGACCAGCTGAAGCGATCATGTCACAGCAACTCTTGACTTTGTTAACATATTCACTGATGCTCATAGTTCATTTCTTGATAGAGGAGAGCTGCATCTTGTACTGCATCTTCCGAGATGCAGTTTGACTGGAAAAATTGGCCTCCAGAGTTTGCCAGATTTCTCTTGAGGATGCAAGGTCAACCATCATGGTAAGTAGACTTTCAGAAAGAGAGGAGAGAAGCCAGGATGCTAACAATTGATCTTGCCGAACCCAGAACAGAAATTTCGGGTTAACTGATCCTTCTGTGAACTGCAGTGGAGGTCTGATTTCTCCAGTAAGATAGCCTTCAAGCCCGTACCCTCTGAAGGCTGTGTAAACTTGCATTTTCCAAAGCAGGTAATTGGAGTCATTTAGTTTGATAGAGATGAGCTGATTTTGCAGCTAGATAGCTGAGTTTGAGTTTGGAGAAGAAAGAGAAGTGTTTTGAAATACTGAGTGAGAGCTCGCTTGAGCCTCATGATGTGGAGGTGTGATACCCTCCATCAGGGAAGAAGTAGACGAGAGAAGAGGTGTTCGGAGTCAGGTAAAAACCTGCTCTGATACCATGAAAGAAAGTAAAGAACACATGTTGAAGAATATTTTGATTTCAACTTTTTGCTTGGATTTCATTCATTCATTGCTTGATTATTACATCAGGAAATGTCCCCACTATTTATAGTAAAGGTAACCCTAAAATATGTGGCTAACACTGCTACAGTACATTAATTCAAATTCTATGGTCACCATTGCTACAGTACATCCTAACAGCTGGATGTACTGGATTAGGGCTAACGTCATTTGCTAGCGTCGGGTAGGTTGTCCTCATCTGAGTCCTTTTGTCAATAGTACGTTCGACCTCTGGACGAGCTATCGTGCAATCTGAGAGGTTACCAACCTTGCGACCTGGCACTGCGCTCATCTCCAGGTCGCCAGACATTAGGTCGCCAACCGTGCGACCTGGCATTACACTCTTCTTCAGGTCGTTAAGCAGAATATGACCAGGTGACATGAACTTGTCAGGTCGTCCTCTATTACCAGGTTCATTGTTCTGAATGTTCGTTCATTTTTTTTAATGTTTCCACAATAGTGGTGGTTAATTAATATATCCCTAATGAATACAGTGTGCAAGAGGAAGGATGCAAAATGGAAGAAAAATTAGGGCACGTGGATGATTCGCATAAACGGCAATGAGGTAGCGCGACCGTGAAGGACGGTGGCTTAATGAAGGTGTTACAGCGTCTACTGAGAATAATCAAAGACGGGGTTTTAGTCACGATGAAATATTAAAGCTTTTTTTTAATGCACTTATGAAAAAGAAGTCTTTCTGTAATGTTATTCTAGTGTTCGCATAATCAATGTCTGGTATCAATTTAAGTTGTGTATATATTCTTGTCGATACTGTTATGTATTTGTCAGTATAACTAAGCTAATTATTATAATATAAAATATTTTAAGTGTCATTACTTATTGTATCCAAAATAAAAAAAATAGTATTTTACCGAGGAAAAAATTTCTCGATAATAAGCTAAAACCCCTCGATAATCAAATTACTAAGAAAATATTCCACTCGGTAAAACCCTCCTCGGTAAAAATTCTTGAGGGGAGTTTTGCCCTCGGTAAATTTTTCCAAGGGGATTATCGAAGGTTCCTCTCTTCGGTAAATTCCCTTGGGCCTGATTATATATGCCTCGAAAAAATCGAGGGGCAAAATACCCTCGGAAAAATCAAGGGAATAAGTTTCCCTTGATTTTTCCGAGGGGATTTCCCCTTTGTGTTTTCTTATTTATTTTTTTTGTCGATTTTTTTTATTCTCAAACATATCGAGGGGTCTAAATTCCCCTCGGAAACCCGAGGGGATTTTCTTCCCCTCGGTTTTTTCTTATTTATTTTTTTCGATTTTTTCTCAAAAATACCGAGGGAACTAATTTTCCCTCGATTCTTTCGAGGGGAAAGTTTTCCCCTCGGTATTTTTGAGGGTGATATTCCTTCGGTAATGATACCCTCGAAAAGCCTTCGATAATTATGGCGACAAAAATTGGCGCCGAATTTTCTAGGGATTTATCGAAGGTATAATCTTTCGGTAATTCTCTCGATAAAAAGTAGTTTCGGTAATTCCCTCGAAAAATATCGAGGGAATATTTCCCTCGATTTTTCCCTCAATAAAATACTGGGTTTTTTAGTGATTCTTATATAACATACAATAATATATGTTAATTCTATAATTAAACTAATTAAGTGTATTCTTTCTAAAAATTAATTAATTATATACTTCTTTATTTGTTATTACAATGTTATTAATATTTTTTATTCCCTCTTTATTCCCATCTCTATTTTTGTCATTTTCCTCGAAAAATTTAATGAGATTAACAAAACACAATATTTTCATTTTCTTGATATGAGCGATGGAATATCCAGTTTTTAGATTCCTTTTTCACATTTTTGTTATTTATTTAATACACGCACGTTAGTTAGCATCACAACTAACGTTATTTAGCAAATCACATAATTAAATATTACATACACTTAATTAATACTGTCACAAATTCTTCTGATGCTTTAGCATGTTTATTTTAGCATAACAACCGATGTTATATTATTGATTTACATATATATTTCCCGTGATCTTGGTGTGCGTATTGAGATATCACCTGAAATGATGTTATATATGTGAATTAATATCTTAACCATTCATTTGATTTAATCTAAACATTTATATAAGTAATTACCATATACACACACACAAGATATGACGTAAAAAATTAAAAATAATACCAAAAGAAATTCCTCGTCGCAACATATCAATAACAATACTCGTTCCCATATATGCTATTGATACAAGGGCTATACTAATACAGTCGACTATCATGACTATCCAAAAATTTACGTATAATAAACAATTTATTAATTTCACACGCTTATCATCACTTTTTTTCCTCTCTCATTACATAAACACGAATATTATACTTAAGTCCTTGAGTATAGAATATGAAAACACTTTTTTGATTATTCAAGTGTAGAAAACCCACAAATTTAATGAAGTTTTCGTTTTTATTGATGAATGTAAATTTATATTGTATGTAAAGAAAGAAACGTATTATTTTTTTTTATCAATGGATTGTCGATTAAATGGATCTCCATGGCAGAATCAAAGAGCTAAATCGATCAATCATGCATAATCACACATGCCATATATACAGTATCCACCCGGCATGCACCTGTTATTGCACGAGCCGCAGTGTCGCTTGTCGTAGGCCAGGTTCACACACTCCCCATTGCAGCACCACTCCGTGAAAGCGCATTTCTTCTTGCAGGCCCCGCAGTTCTTGTCGTCGTACCCCAGATCCACGCACTTATTGTTGCAGCAAGTCGCGTTCCGCCCGGTTCCCGCCAAAATGTGGTTGCAGACCTCGTTGTCCTTGTTGCAGTGGTCGGCCGCTCTAGGGTTTGCCGCGCCCTGCTGGAGAAACCGGCTGACCGGCCTTTTATAGCTGGCCACGTCAGCCAGTTCGGACAGGTGAGGAGCGGGCGGCGGCTCACTGGAGTTGAGAATTATGGCTACCACCATGGCCGCGACGATGACGGTGAAGAGGATCAGTTTGATGAAGACCTTCTTCATGGTTCTGATCTCGAGTCGTCGAGTCTTTTTGAAGAGTTATGGTTAGTTTGTTTATTTTTTTGGGGGTTCATTAGTTGGGAAGGGAAAATTGCAAATGGTGATTAAGGGTAATGTAATGGAGTTTATATATAGGGCGAGAATGAAGAGTTGACGCGGAAATGGTGGTAAAGGTGAAGGCCCTTTGGGCTGGGTTTGCTGCATGGTGTGTCTTCTAATTCAGCTTCCCTCTCTCTCCTTATTATTTTTATTATTTTATTATTATTTTTTTGGTGCCTTGCCCTTTCCGCCTTTTCTATTTTGTTTCTATTGGCTAATACAAGACACTCACCATATGCTATTGTTATTTTTATGGTTGTTGAAATCGGATACTTGGAGATACCGGGTCTTTATGCTAAAGTGAAACCGCATGTGGCTAAAACTTTAACACCAAATAGTTATAGATCAAAATTGAGATTTCCGGAGCGCAGTATAATAACAAAGAAATTGAAGTACTTTTTTTTCTAATTTATTTTTGACAATAATTCATATTTTATTATTTATTTTTTTTTGAGCACAAAATAATTAGGAATTCTAAATTTTATTTTCTAATTTATTTATAAGAATTTATTTTCCTAGATTGTGTCTAGAATTTAGTATGCTTATTTACCAAGTTTAGAATTTTAGTATGGGATAATTTTTTTTTGCCTCCTAAAGTATCACAAAATTTAGACTTTACCTCCTAAACTTTTTTTTCTTTTAAGTTGCCTCCTGAAATTTGCGTTTTTTTGAGTTTACCTCCTAAAGTACAATTCAGGCTAAAAAGTTACCGGACGCCGTTCACGTGACTTACACGCGAGGGTAGGAGCGTCTTTTCTCTTTTTCAGATTTTTCTTTGCCTCCTCAACTATTT
>BMAC01001190.1:357231-368597 GCA_014905375.1 Phtheirospermum japonicum | reverse complement strand
GAGGAGACAATTTAAAAATAAAATCGTACTTGAGAAGGCAATTTGATAGAAAAATACTTTAGGAGGCAAAGTCAAAAAAACGAAATAGTTGAGGAGGCAAAGAAAAATCTGAAAAAGAGAAAAGACGCTCCTACCCTCGCGTGTAAGTCACGTGAACGGCGTCCGGTAACTTTTTAGTCTGAATTGTACTTTAGGAGGTAAACTCAAAAAAACGCAAATTTCAGGAGGCAACTTAAAAGAAAAAAAGGTTCAGGAGGTAAAGTCTAAATTTTGTGATACTTTAGGAGGCAAAAAAAAAATTATCCCTTTTAGTATTGTCTATTTAAGAAAAGAGAATACTAAGACTTGAATACACCTTTCGAAAGATATGCACGGATATTCTCAAGAAGACGCAAGCAAGCAAGGCACAGCAAGAAAAGAACACGGAGATTACTTGAAGCCATTGTTCGAGATTAACAAGTTCTTCGAAGTTGCGTAACCAACGGAGAAGATCTTGTCATCACGGCCACAAGTATTTAGTATCAAGTTTTTGATATTTTAGTTTTCATATATTACTTCATATTTTTGTATTGATCGTGAACAAGAAAATAATACAGTTTTCGGGTTTGTACACCCAAGTTCACAAGTACTTTTACTTGTGAACTGAATTTAATTTGCCGTATTCTTAAGTTTTATTCCCACTGCATAATTTTCGATTAATTCTGATTGATGTTGGTATTCAGTGTTGGTTAACATTGATAACAACATTATAAACTGTTACTTATTTTTAAAACCATAGACCTTCGAAGTTTACATTTGGCATCAGGAGCGGGTTACTTAACCTTTTAAGTATTGATCCTTATTTCTAGGTTCTATGGATGCTCAAGGCAACCCAAGGCCTCCGATCCTCAATGGGGATAACTACTCCCTCTAGAAACAGAGGATGCAGTGGCACTTAAAGAGCATTGATGAACGTGCATGGAGAACCGTTCTAATTGCATGGGAAAAGCCACGTATCACTGATGGTGAGGGTGATACCATCGACAAGAAAGAGGAAGATTGGACTGCTGACGAAGTAGCTGCTGCAAACTGGAATTCCAAATGCATCAACACCCTGTGTGGATATGTAGATGCAAGTTATTACAGAGTTATCAAGAATTGCCACTCAGCAAAGGATGCATGGGACGCACTCCAAAGGGTGTGTGAAGGGACCCAGAGCATAAAGAGGTCAAGGCTCCGAATGCTGATGTCCACCTTTGAGTCAATGAGAATGGACGAAAAGGAGTCTATCATGGAATACGCTATGAGACTCTTTGATTTTACAAACGAGTGTAGAGAACTTGGTGAACCAATAACGAACTCGCGTCTTGTGGGAAAACTACTGAGATCCATCACAAAGAAACTCACCGTAAAAGTGGTTGCCATAGAAGAATCCAAAGATGTTGATGACATTGAGTTTAATACCTTAGTTGGATCTCTCAAGCAATATGAGATGGAAAACCTCGGTTCCAACTCAAAAGAGAAGAATGTTGCTCTCTCCTCCGATGTTAGCTTTGACAATGATGAAGACGATGAGGAATCTGACATGAATGCGATTCTGAAAAAAACAGAATCCGCTACTCTTGAGGAAGACGAATTATCCTTTGTGACCCAACGCTTTAATAATTTTCTTAAGAAGAAGAACAACTTTGGAGGATCAGACTCAAAGACCAAGCCACCGGTGTCTGCACCAAAGTTCAATGGACGCGCTCTTCCCAGATCTCAATCCTCACTATTAATATCCAATGCATCCAGTTCCCCGAAACCACTCAGTGAGGTACAATGCCATGAATGTAAGGGCTGGGGACACCAAGAATGAGTGTGCTAACACTCTAAGGAAAAAGAGCATGGTTGCCACAGATTTCACTGAGGATGTCAACGATTCCGACTCACCTGAACCTGTTCCATCCCTGTTTACTAATGTTGTGTGGGACAATGATGTCCATGTTGGTAACCTCGAAACCAACATCGTGTGCTTGAATGCAGAGACTATTGATTATCTAGAAGAATACGAGTAGTTGAGTGTTGAGCATAAGCAACTGTTTGCCAGTTGGGGAAAACAGGTACTCAAGGCCGAATATCTCATGAAAGAGGTGGAAAAACTAACTAAGGAAAAGAGTGATCAACTTGACATAATTGTCCGATTAAAACTATCGCTCACCAAGAAGGATGCTGAGCTGGAAAAGGTGAAAATCGAGCTGAAGAGGGTTCAAGGAACCATCACAAATCTGAACAAGGGGAAGGCAAAGCTCGACGAAATCTTGGAGATGAGTTTCCCAGAAACCTCAAAGTATGGAATTGGATATAAACCAAATTAGCCATAACAATCCTCAAGTCAAGAACAAAAATCGACCAAACGGCACAAGAAGAGGAGGAGACAGTTCGTGTGCCATCATTGTGGTGAGACAAGTCACGTTCGACCATTTTGCTGGAAGATTATTGGCGAAAGAAAACACTTTCAGAGAACAAGGGTGACAGCTAAATCCCATGTTGGTTCCCATGTTACCAACATCAATACCAACACCAGGTTCAAACAAGTGTGGGTCAAGAAAAATAACATCAAGTGCAATATGATCCATACCTCCCTGAAGTCCTACGTCCCTGGAGCCTGGTAGTTCTATAGTGGATGCTCGAAGCATATGACTAGGTCAGAGGAACTACTTTCCAACATTGTCAAATTTCGAGGTGGAAAGGTAAAGTATGGTGGAGGCGCAAATGGCCAAATAGTTGGTCAAGAAACTCTCCATGTTCCCGGCGTTGTAACCCTGGAAAATGTTTTGCTGGTAGAAGGACTTACTGCAAATTTGATAAGCATAAGTCAACTATGTGACAGAGGTTTTAGTGTCAAATTCAACCTTGAGAAGTGTGAACTCTATGAGGAGAATGGACCGTGTATCCTCACTGGTCAAAGGACTTCAGATAATTGCTACCAAATCCAAAGTGATGCCTTTTGAAAATTGTCTCAGTTAAGTGATGCTGAGGTATATCATCAAAAACTTGGGCATGTCAATTACAAGATGATGGACATGTTGGCCAAAGAAGAAGCTGTGAATGGGCTGCCTAAGCTCAACACCAAGATCACACCTGTATGCGAGGCATGCTACATTATCTTGCTTCGAACTCCTTCATATGGACCTCTTGGGACCACTTGAAGTCGAGAGCCTTGGTTGGAAGAGGTACATTTTCGTCATTGTCGATGATTTTTCTCGTTATACTTGGGTAGAGTTTTTAAAAGAAAAATCTAAAACTTTTGAAGCATTTAAAAAACTTGCAAAAAGGCTGTGTGTGCGATTTGATGCGAATATTGGTAAGATTAGAACTGATCACGAAAAGAGTTTGAAAATGCATCTTTTTTAAAATATTGCTCTACGAAAGGTATAAGTCATGAGTTTTCTTCACCCATTACCCCCCAACAAAATGGCATAGCTGAACGAAAAAATAGGTCTCTAACTGAGATGACTAGAACTATGCTCATTTCTAATGGCATTGCAAAATATTTTTGGGCTAAAGCTATGAATACCGCATGCCATATAATAAATAAGGCTTATTTTAGACCAGGGTCATGTGCCACACCCTATGAATTGTTGTTGGGTAAGAAACCGAACTTGAGCTATTTTCATGTCTTTGGATGTATTTGTTATGTGCTCAATGATAGGAATCATCTAGCTAAATTGGACTCAAAGAGTGACAAATGCGTCTTCATGGGTTATTCCCAAAATAGTCATGCATATAGGCTGTTCAGTCTTAGAACTCATAGCATGTTTGAGTCAATGTCAAATTCGATGATTTTTCAAGTGGAGTAAAACCTACTGAGGATAATTATCTGGTTTATGATCAAATCCTCAAGATAATGTCACACTTCCTGTAGATGAAAGTGCAGGTATTGAAAATATAGATGCAGATGCTGAAACCAGGGAATTGAGTGATGTTAGTACCAATGTTGGTTCTGGGAACACAACATCAGAACCAACATCAACTCAAGCCACCGCAGAATTAGATTATGAATCAGAAGAAGAAGATCCAGCTGACCTAATTAATCTTCATGATAGGGATATCCCATCCAGAATTCAAAGAAACCACCCCGTGGGCCAAATCATTGGAGATTTAGATCAAATGATTACAAGAAGGAGACAGATAAACTTTAAGGAAATGGTCAGGTACATCTGTCTGTCAACTAATTGTTCTAAGATTCACGAATCTTTGTATCTTTCTAAAACAGAGACCAAGCGAGAGGAGGATGCACTCAATGATGAGTTCTAGATAAAGGCAATGCAAGAGGAGCTGGACCAATTTGCCAAAAATGATGTTTGGGATTTAGTCCCTCGTCCAGAGAACTCTCACGTGACTGGAACAAAGTGGATCTTCAAGAACAAAACTGATGAGGTAGGCAACATCGTGAGGAACAAAGCTCAACTGGTTACACAAGGGTACATACAAATTGAAGGAATCGACTTTGATGAAACATTTGCCCCTGTTGCTCGAATTGAGTCGGTAGGACTTTTAATTGCTGTTGCTTGTTATATGAAGATATCATTGCATCAAATGGACATAAAGAGTGCATTTTTAAATGGAGTCTTAAGTGAAGAGGTATATGTTGAGCAACCTAAAGGATTTTGTAGATTCCCCAAAACCCAATTTTGTTTTAAAACTGAAGAAAGCTTTATATGGTTTAAAACAAGCCCCAAGAGCTTGGTATGAAAGGTTGACTCAACATTTGCTCTATTTGAACTTTAGACGAGGGGAAGTTGACAAAACCTTGTTTCTCCTTAAATCCAATAAGCACATGTTAATCATCCAGATTTATGTAGATGATATCAGTTTTGGATCCACTAATGAGCAGATGGTCAAGGAGTTTATCACTCGAATGTCCGACACATTTGAGATGAGCATGGAAGGTAATCTCTCGTACTTTATCGGTATTCAAATCAAACAGCTTGATGGTGGTATTTTCCTTTCTCAGACCAAATATGTTAAGAACTTAGTTAAAAAGTTTGGGTTAGAAAGTGAAACGCATAAGAAAACTCCTTTAGGTAAAATTGTGAAACTGACGAGAGACGATGTTGGTAAGGGTGTTGATAACACCATGTACAGAAGCATGATAGGGAGTCTGTTGTATTTGACATCAAGTAGATCTGATATTATATATGTGTGTTTGTGTGCTAGATATCAATCTAATCCAAAAGAGTCGCACTTAAAAGCCATTAAAAGAATCATAAGGTACATTGTTGGTACAACAGAGTTAGGTGTGTGGTACAGTAAGGACACTAGTACTGAACTTGTAGGGTATACTGATTCAGACTGGGCTGGGGATGTGGTAGATATAAAGATTACTACTGGGGGCTGTTTTTTCTTGGGAAATAATCTAATCTCATGGTATAACAAAACACAGAATTGTATTTCTCTTTCTACAGCTGAAGCTGGGTATATTACAGCTGGAAGTGCGTGTACACGATTTTCGTGGATGAACCAGTTGATAGAAGACTACGGTCTGCACATTAGTATTTTGACTGTGCTTTGTGATAATTCTAGCGCCATTGACATCTCAAAAAGTCCAGTCCAGCACTCTCAAATCAAACACATTGACATAAGGTATCACTTTATTCGAGACTTAGTTGAGAGGAAGATTGTTGGCCTTGAGCATATAGAAACAGACAATCAGCTTGCTGACATCTTCAGAAAGGAATTAGATTTCGAGACCTTCTCTCGTTTGAGAAGAGATCTCGGTATGTGCATTGTCTGATCCAATGTTGGTTTGTGATGTTGTGACACACCATATCAACATCAGTCACAACATCTGTATACTTTTGTATGCATTTTTATTTTTCTTTTCATTCATAATCCAAATGCATTGAGTTTGGTTGAAAGTGCGATAAGGTTGTGTGTTGCAATAAAAGTGATGACAAAAAGACTAACCTCTTCAATTAGGTGATTGTGGAGCTTTCCCACAGAAATTAGTTTTCTCCCAGGTCCAAAAACAAGAGGTGTTAACAGCAATTGCTGAAGATATGTTATTTCTCTTCAAATCCCTAAAAAGATGAAGAAAATATGGATACAAATTGATCCAATCTTTAAATTTCACCTTCTTGAGTGATTTTGACGTAGTCATTAACTTGGGTTAAGGAATAAGTTTCCATTGACTTCGCCTAAGGCAATGTTGGTTCATAATGTTGTCAGTAATAAAAAGCAACACTAACCGAATCACTAAGACCGTAATGTGAGTTTTTTAACCTATTTAGGTCATAAATTTTAGGCATCCAATAGGACATTCATTCTTTGGGAAGATGCCTTCTTGCTGTGCGTACTGTTACTAGTGTTTTTGTCTATCTTGAATTCTCTTAATTGTGTTTTGAATCTAGCTAACTAAGTGTTTCAGTGGAGTTGTACTCACACGGCTGGACAAGTAATAACGAGCTGAATTTGGAGAGTGAATATTCATATTGCACAAGATTGACTCTACTGTGCTGATAGTTCAATAAATCCAGCTATATATTTCAGTTGATTTTGTAGTAGAGTCGTGCGATTTAAATTGTTTTAATTAATGGGATAGTGGTAGAAAGTGGTTAGGATCATGTTTCCTATATTAAGGGGGAGTGGTCTTATTTTAGAAAGGAAATAAAATTAGGATATTAGCCACAAATCCGCTGGAAGGTAAAATTAGGGCTTTTTCCTTTTATTTTCTATTTTTCTCTCTCCTTGGCAACGGTCATTTTTTTGGAAAGCTTAAAAACCTGATTCTTTTTACCGTTTGCTCACGTCCGATTACCCATATGCAATTAGACTTTCCAACTCTCTCACGCCTCTCCAATTATCTCGATTCTCTTGTTTCTCTTGTGTTTTAGAGAAATTTGCAGGATGTCGAATCGGCCTTCTCCGTCAACTGTTCCTGAATTATCGACAAGCTTTCGTCGCTCCGGCGAACAGGTTCCTGCACCCTATGTGAAAACTGGAGGCCTGGACATTCACTCCGAAGTCGGTGGTGGTTCTTCTTCCATCCCAACATCACCGCCTCCCTTGCCGCCGCATGATTCTCATGACGTTGTTCCGGCTCCAACATCGATTGACACCGCCCCTGAAGCGCAGGTTTTTCTAGGGCAGCCCGACAACGAAATCGATGTTGACAACCCACCAAATTTGGCATTTGTTTCTGAAATGTTTGGATGAGTGGGGAACCCTACCCTGAAAAGGTCCCGGCGGTTGCGCAACATACCTCCCGGCGTAGTGCCGCCTGCGGTACCGAAGAGCCAAGAAGGGCCACACCGCAATGTGCCAATTGAGCACATGAACCTCACAGAGGATGTCACGGTTATGTCGGACCCTGACGACGATGATTACGTCCCTATTGCTCCGGTGGAAGGATCGGTGCCTCCATTTATTTCGGCTCCAAGTCTGACGGCAAAGAAAACACCTCGCCGGAAGCAGACTGTGAAGTTGGCCGACAAGAAATCTGCCCTGGCGGCCATCAAGGTTTCTCCAAGTTCCACTGAAACTGAATACTCATCCCCTCCGTATACTATTTTAGATTTCATCTCATGAGAGGTCACTAGTTCATCCAGACCGGCCACTACTGTTTTTCCTCCATCTCCTGTTCGTGATGATCAATCCACGTTTGATCCTTATCTTTTTTAGTTCTCCCCTGACTCATATTTTGATGTGCCTCTTTGTGACATTCTTTTTGCCTACAAGACGGACAAGAAGAAAAAGAAGATTGCTAAGGAGGATAATGTTGCTCCTCATGTTGGTTCCCCCATACCAACATCACATCATTCCCCGTCTGTTTCATCCTCCAGCTCTGCCTCTGATGATATTGCTTCTCATGCTCCCACGCCGGTTCCCTCGGACTCCTCTGGTGGCTCTCCCTCTCGGGCCGTTGAACTTGAAGACATGGTGCCATACTCTAATAAGTTCTTAACTTCTGAGGCCGAGGAGTTATTTTCTAAGTACTAGACCCGACATATGAATGCTGAGCGCCGAGTCCCGGTTGAGTTGTTTGAGAGGCAGAACTTAATTGTCTATTTCAGCATAAAGGTATGTATTTGTCCGGGATATTGTCGTTGAGTTTTATGCAAATTTGATGCCGTCTATTGTTGGTTCGAACTCTGTGAATTATGGCAAAAATTTTGTGCGTGGCAAAGTGTTTAGTTTTACCCCTGATTTTATTGATGAGTTGTTTGGGACTGAACCGTATCGGGGTGATTCTACTGTGGATGATATGAATGAGATTATTTCGTTCTTGTCTGGCGGTGTGGTGCATGCGTGGTTTGAGCAGTTGCCGAGCACCCAATTTCTTCTCTTTACTCTATTTTACACAAGATTGCCATTTTCAACTGGGTTCCCTCCAAGAACACAACTTGTGTTACGCGGCCTCAGGCCCAATTTTTGTATAAACTTGGGAGGGGAGTCAAGTTTAGCTTCGGGCAACATGTATTTGATATTGTCATGAAGTTCGCCACCATCAGGTCCGCCACATCGTTGTGCTTTCTTTCTTTGATCTTCAACCTGCTTGAGAATCAGGGTTTGGCACTTCTTCCTGATGATGTGCTTACTGGGAGGCTGACTGGTTTGCTTTGAGGGGCTAACATATTACAGGTGCACGGGTTATTGATCTTCCTTGGCAGGCGCCTTTCCAGGCCAATGTTCCTAGTGGGGTTGGGTCCAACGTTCCCAACATGGTCCCCATTTCTGCGCAAGTTCTTCGTTCTCATGTTGCCTGGATTAATACGCAGATGACCCAATTGCAGGCACTTCGTAGTTCGATTATGGAGGCCCTTTTGTCTTCTGGTCAAAAAGGGGGAGATTTTGGCGACGCGGATAAGGATAATGCTGGTGAGGATGCTGTTGCTGCCGAGGCCTTGGCGAGTCTTGCTCGAGAAAAAATGAAGGAAGAGGATTCGCTCTCGCAATAAGGCTCTGAAGAAAATGAATAAGAAGCAATTGCAGAAGCGAAAGGATCGAGGTGAAAGAACTTCGACATCCCCTCGTCGTTCGAAGAGGGTCCGAAGTCAATAAGTTCCTTGTGTTTTGTTTTGATGAGTTGATATGAACAGTGTTGGTTTGTAATGTTGGTTTGATGTTTTAATAACATTGGATATTTTATTTAGGGGGACTTGTCAAACTTAGGGGGAGTTAGTAGTTTTTGTTTGAAGTTGTTTTTGCGTCTTAGTATTTTGTCCAGAAAGGCAAAAGGGGGAGATTGTTGAGAAATTTATTTTTGGCAATAATTCATATTTTTTTATTTGCCTTTCTTGGGCACAAAATAAATTAGGAACTCTAGATTTTGTTTCCTAGTTTATTTATAGGACTTTATTTTCCTAGATTGTGTCTAGAATTTAGTATGCTTATTTACCAAGTTTAGAATTCTAGGATTGTCTATTTAAGACAAGAGAATACTAAGACTTGGATACATCTTTTGAAAGAGACGCACGGATATTCTCAAGAAGACGCAAGCAAGCAAGGCACAGCAAGAAAAGAACACTAAGACTACTTGGAGCCATTGTGCGAGATTAACAAGTTCTTCGAAGTTGCGTAACTAATGGAGAGGATCTTGTCATCACGGCCACAAGTATTTAGTATCAAGTCTTTGATATTTTAGTTTTCATATATTACTTCATATTTTTGTATTGATCGTGAACAAGAAAGTAATATTGTTTCCGGGTTTGCTCTAGATCCAATATCAAAAGACAACGCTGCTTCATAACCCGATGTAGGACGCCTCTTCAGATTTATTAGCCACAAACTTTTGTATTTTTATTTAAAAAATTATTTATATAGTTTTACATTTAATAAATATATCACTTAAAATAATTGTATATACATTATATCTACTAATTATTATATATTATTATTAAATTGAATGAGAACGTGAGAATTAAGCAACAGTATTGTTGGAAGGACTTTTCGCTTCAATTAATAAGACATTAACTCACACCTTGGCCGTTTGCTTGTGGGTTTGTTGAGATATAAATTGGTATTCTATTGGTACGACTTTGATATTTATAGGGGTGACATGTTGTTCTAATATGTTGGTGTTCTGATTGGCACGACTTTGATATTTATAGAGACGAAATACGTCGTTACAATATCTAATCCGATCTAAAACCACGTCTAATGAATGTCATGCCTATATGTCTTCACTATAGAAACGACATAAACGTCGTTTCAATTTGTCGCTCCAGTTAGTCTTAATTCTTGTAGTGTTGATTAGTAAATAAAGTAGTGTAATATAAAACCACGCAACTCCAGCTCATTTATTCATATTTGATTCGACCAATTTCGATTCAATCAATGATATAATTTTTTTTAATAAAGTGCGGAATATATATTAAAAAGGAGAAAACCGTTCATACAAACGCAGATCACAACGTCCATTCCTTGACTAAAGGTATCTGTTCGGGCCTCGTCAAAATCTCACGAGGTAAACCCACCCTTGTGGGAGAGACCCTCGTAGAGGATAGAGTACCCTCCATATGCCAGTAGTAGAAGGAACGTATCAAAGCGAATAAAAACGCTACAAGGCACAAGCCGGCTAAAAGTAAAAATAAGCTACAACAATCAAGTCATGATCTATAAATGTAACGCCCCGATTTCGATAATTGCATATAGATTTACATTTTAAATAATAATTGAAGGAATCTTGGCGTCACAAATAAATGTCTAAATTTCACGATAAAGGATTCACATTTTTCAAAACGTTCAAGAAATACGCAGCGGAAATAATCATAATGTAAACAACCAAGTTTCCAACAGTGGATGGAACGTAAAATAAGATTAAAACATAAAATCCAACATCAACAGTTTTCATTCCCCTCCTCGTTTCCSTTTCATTCGATATTCTCGTTTGTACCTGAAAGAAAAACATCGTTGATTTGGGATGAGTTCAACGTACTCAATAGTTACACTGACTTAACCAATGCAAAATCATACAACTCACAATAGTACAATCGATCATAAAATTCATAGTTTTATCGTAGAAAATAAGTTGACTGCAGCTAAAACGCGCCGGGATGTACCCGATGACCCTTTTCCCCGGTCACAGACACATTTGGTCTCTGGTTTTAATTCGTGGTTATAGCACGCCGGGATATACCCGATGACCCTTTTCCCCGGTCACAGACACATTTGGTCTACGGCTATATTAGTTTTTGAAAATATAGAATCGCATGATACACATAGCACATAAATTTGAGTACATAAAATTTAACATAGGTAAGTCAGTGGTCCCTACCTCGTAAATAAAGTCGTGAAATGAGTCGATTGAATGCACGTGGTTGGTTCCTATGTCCCGATTTCCTCGTCACCTAATCATTTTAAAAATATACTTAATTAGTATATATTTAATTAAATAATTTTTA
>BMAC01001190.1:333992-354034 GCA_014905375.1 Phtheirospermum japonicum | reverse complement strand
TCACACTTGCCTCCATACAAGTAGTGTCTCCAAATCTTCAAAGCATGAACTACAGCTGCAAGTTCTAAATCATGCGTATGGTAGTTCGTCTCATGGGTTTTGAGTTGTCGTGAGGCATAAGCCACTACTTTCCCATGTTGCATCAAGACACAACCTAAACCTTGTTTCGACGCATCGCTATAGATAACGAAGTCCTTCGTCGGATCGGGAATCGTCAAGACGGGTGCGGTAGTGAGCTTTTTCTTCAGTTCTTGAAAACTCTCCTCGCACTTCAGGCTCCAAACAAACTTCTCCCCTTTCCTCGTAAGTCGAGTCATCGGCACAGCTATCTTAGAAAATCCTTCGATAAATCTTCGATAGTAGCCTGCTAGACCCAGAAAACTGCGAACTTCACTCGCATTCGAGGGGGTGGCCCATCTATTAATAGCTTCAACCTTAGATAGATCCACTTCTATCCCTTGAGCAGTGACGATATGACCAAGGAACACTACTCGGTCCATCCAAAACTCACACTTACTAAACTTCGCATACAACTTCTCCTCGCGTAGTGTTCCCAACACTATTTGTAAGTGTTCTTCATGCTCTTCTCGATTCTTCGAAAAAATCAAGATGTCGTCGATGAAAACTATGACGAACTTATCCAAGTAGGGGTGGAAAACCCTATTCATCAAATCCATGAACACTGCTGGAGCATTGCTTAGCCCAAAAGGCATCACCACGAACTCGTAGTGTCCATATCTCGTCCTGAAAGCAGTCTTCGGAATGTCACTCTCTTTGATCTTCAACTGATGATACCCCAACCTTAAGTCGATCTTGAAGAAAATGCTCGCTCGTTTCAATTGATCGAATAAGTCTTCGATTCGAGGTAACGGGTACTTATTCTTTATTGTGAGTCGATTAAGTTCTCTATAATCGATACACATTCTCATTGACCCATCTTTCTTCTTAACAAAGAGGACCGGTGCTCCCCACGGTGACACGCTCGGTCGGACAAAACCTAAATCCAACAACTCTTGGATTTGTGCCTTTAGTTCTTGTAGTTCCTTCGGTGCCATCCTGTATGGTGCATTTGAGATTGGTGCTGCCCCTGGTGTCAAATCAATTGTGAACTCGACTTGACGACTGGGCGGTAATCCTGGTAACTCTTCTGGAAAGACGTACTGAAAATCTCGAACAATGGGCACTTCGAGCGGCGTCACCTCTACCGCTGGATTGCTAACCAAATTCACGAGGAAACCTTGGCATCTCTCTTTCTTCAACAACTTCATGGCCTTCATTGCTGTTATTACTTGTGGCACCGTCTTGGTCTTGGCTCCATAAAACTTGATCTCTTCACCTTCTTTGAGTTTGAAAGTTATTTCTCTTTCTTGACATTGTATCTTTGCCTGATACTTCGTGAGCCAGTCCATTCCTAATATCAAGTCAAAATCTCTCATTTCGATCACATACAAGTCAGCCTCGAGATTCTTTCCTCCTACATTGATCTTCACTCCCTTATCCATCAAGTTCGTGACCAACACATTCCCGGATGGTAAACCAACTTCTAAGGGTTCCTCTACTCTAGTGCTCTTAACTTCAGTTAAATTATGAAATTTCTTCGACACAAAAGAATGCGAAGCACCCGTATCAAAAAGCACAAAAGCAGGAATTCCTGAGACGGTTAACATACCTGTTATAACTCCAGGATTCTCTTCAGACTCATTGCGCGCCATGGCATACATTCGAGCATTTCCTCCAGTAGCCGGTCCTAGCCTTGGCACTCCACCGCTTTGTTGCCCTTGACCATACACAGGACAGAACTGCGTTGCATGCCCACTTTGCCGGCAGCGGTAACACTTTCCTTGCCCTAGAAGGCATTCTCCAAAATGTCTCTTGCCGCAACTTCGGCACGTGGGTTTGTTGTCCATCCCCTGTTGTCTGTTCACATTACCAGTCTTCTGTTGTTTGCTTTGGTTGGAACTTCCTCCTGCCCACTTCCTCTTTTCCACCAACATTGTAGGTTTGGGCTTCACTTCATCCACTCCAAGACTTGCCTCTACGTCCTGAGCTCTTTTGACCATCTCCGAGTAGGGAAGGTCACCTTGTGCTGATAAGATACCGGCTAGTTGGGACCTCAATCCTCTCTTGAACCTCAACGATTTCTTCAAATCGGTGTCCACCAGGTGCGTAGCGAAACGGCTCAACTGGTTAAACCTCCTCTCGTACTCAGTGACCGTCAAGCTCCCTTGTTTGAGATTCAGGAACTCGGTCTCCTTTTGGTCGCGATAGGAGCGTGGGAAAAACTTATCCATGACCACCGTCTTGAACTTGTTCCAAGTGAAAGCATCTCGTTCTGCCTCTGAACAGTTCCTCCAATAACCTTCCCACCAGTGATCAGCATCCTCGGTTAGCTGGAAAGTAGCGCACGTGACCTTCTGCATGTCGTCACAAGCTATCATCCGAAAGATTCTTTCGAGCGCTCGGAAACCACTCTTCCACTGCATCAGGTCCATCTCTCCCATTGAAGGTGGGCGGTCGGTAGAGACGGAATTGTTCCACTGCCCTTGAGTTGTTGCCTCCATTCCCCAAACCGTTATCTTGGAGACGCTGGAAAAAGTTGGTGAAGATCGTGTCCATGGCCTCAACAGTCGTTTGGTTAAACTGGGTCGGACTTTCTTCATTAGCTCGGTTCCCGATTCTTCTTCCTCGATTTGACGCCATATCCTAATGTCAACAAAATATTTACTTGATTAATTTACGAGGTATAACTCTTAATATACGTCGTAATATTGTTGACACGCCACCACATGTTCCCCCTTCTCCTTCCCTTTGGAAACCTCTTCACGATTTTCCTTGGCTAAGCGCCACAAGCGATGTTTGATCAACAAAAAGACCCCATCGTGTCGACTTTCGAAAAACCATAAATAATGAAATCCTCCATGCCTTGGAGTGTCATCATACCAATAGCATCAACAACCATTCCCAAGACAAAGCAATCATATCCATAGTATAAACATCCATACCCAAAATCAACCAATACACCCAATAGAATGCAATCATGAAATAACATGGAAGTAAATGAGCAATTAAATACTTATAATGAATTTTGTACCTTGAGAATATCGGCGAATGTTCAACGAGGAGGAATGGAAACCATTAAGTAATTAAAATCTTTATTTTATAATCTTTTTTTTTTTTTTCCAAAAACGGGTCGAGTCTACAGAACCAAACAAAACCTTGGCTCTGATACCACCTTTTTGTAACGCCCCGATTTCGATAATTGCATATAGATTTACATTTTAAATAATAATTGAAGGAATCTTGACGTCACAAATAAATGTCTAAATTTCACGATAAAGGATTCACATTTTTCAAAACGTTCAAGAAATACGCAGCGGAAATAATCATAATGTAAACAACCAAGTTTCCAACAGTGGATGGAACGTAAAATAAGATTAAAACATAAAATCCAACATCAACAGTTTTCATTCCCCTCCTCGTTTCCCTTTCATTCGATATTCTCGTTTGTACCTGAAAGAAAAACATCGTTGATTTGGGATGAGTTCAACGTACTCAATAGTTACACTGACTTAACCAATGCAAAATCATACAACTCACAATAGTACAATCGATCATAAAATTCATAGTTTTATCGTAGAAAATAAGTTGACTGCAGCTAAAACGCGCCGGGATGTACCCGATGACCCTTTTCCCCGGTCACAGACACATTTGGTCTCTGGTTTTAATTCGTGGTTATAGCACGCCGGGATATACCCGATGACCCTTTTCCCCGGTCACAGACACATTTGGTCTACGGCTATATTAGTTTTTTGAAAATATAGAATCGCATGATACACATAGCACATAAATTTGAGTACATAAAATTTAACATAGGTAAGTCAGTGGTCCCTACCTCGTAAATAAAGTCGTGAAATGAGTCGATTGAATGCACGTGGTTGGTTCCTATGTCCCGATTTCCTCGTCACCTAATCATTTTAAAAATATACTTAATTAGTATATATTTAATTAAATAATTTTTAAATATTAATATATAATATATTTATTTATTTATTAAAATATAAAATATAATACTAAAATAAATAATAATGATCTCAATTGAAATTATTAAGATTTATTTGGTTGGATCGAAGTTTCGAAAAGTCGGAGGGTCGGAATTGAGGGTTTTTGATCAATTGGGGACTCAATTGGGGTTTTGGGATAAATAGGTAGCTCAATTGAATAATTTCAGCAACTTTGGTGTTAATTGGTAATGGATGGCAAGATCTAGGGATTCAATTGCATAAAATTAGAAAATTTAGGGTCAAATTGAAAAGGGCTAAAAAGCTGGGGGTAAATTTGTAATTTCCTAAGAAGTTTGGATTAAAAAGGGTTTCAGCCCCTTAATCCTTCAAAATCCCGTCACTTTTCCTTCTTTTCCCCTTTTCGTCTCCTCCAATTTGCAGAAGCTGGCGATTCGCAGCACCGGCGATGACCTGAGGCGGCTCGGCGGAAGGAAAACGGCGGCGGAGTCGGGCTTTGGGGTTGTGGTCTGGTTGGTCCTCGTGGGTCGTTGGGTTCCGACTTGATTCGGGCCGTGGCGGTTGACTGAAGGTGTCGACGGTTTGGCGATGGAGAGGCGGCGGTGGACTTCCGGCGGTGAGGCGTTCGGCAGGTGGGCTTGCCGGCGATGGTGTTTGTTTTCGATGGCGAGTCGGCTTGAGGGCGAAATTGGGTGGGACGGTGGTGTTGGGTGGTTCTCGTGGTCGGGCCAGAAGCTGGCGTTGTGGCTCCTGGCCTTGTACGGGCCGGAGCAAGGTCAAAGGTGGTGGCTGGTGGCCTGTGGTTTGGTGTACGGGTTCGGGGGTTCGGGTTTAGGTCCCTGGCGGCGGTTGGAAAATGGTTTTGGTTTGGCTGGCGGTGGTTTGTGGGTGGGGGTTCGGACAGTGGTGTAGGCACAGCGGCGTGTGGCTGCGCTAGTTTGTCGACTGGCGTGGTGAAGAAGGGCGGCGAGTCGGGCTGGCGTACGGCTTGGAAACGGTTAGGGAGAAAATGGTGGTTTGTTCGTGGTTTTTCGGCAAGGGGGCTGTGGTGGAAGCTGTGACTCTGGTGGTGGTTGTGTTTGGAAGGCGGTGGTTTGGCCGGACAGGCTGGCGACGGTGGATGTGGGGACTCGGCCGCGTGAGGTTTGTAGGCGGCGATTTGGAAAACGGCCGCTGGTGTGGGACGAACAAAAATGATGGTGGCTGCGACGGGAATGGTTTGCTTTGGGAGTGGTTCACGGCGGAGGCGAGGTTTGGCTGCGGCTGGGTGGCGATTACTGTGCCAGCAGTGGGTTGTTTGCCGGCGATTGTGGGGTCTGGCAGTAGAGGTTTGGGTCTCGTGTGTGGCTGCAAAAGCTGATGAATTTTTGTGAAATTGGATGGAGGGTTGTCGTGTGGTTTGGGGGGTTGCTGTAGTTGAATTATTTGAAAAAAATAAATAAATAAATAAATAAATAAAAATAACAATAAGTGAGGTTACCTGCTGCTGTTGCTAGGCTGAATGCAGTGGTTGTAAAAAGCAAGCTGAAAGTTAGAACTTGTCGAGTTGTGTGTGGCTGTAGAAACATGAAATGTGGGGATAAGGTTGGATTTCCTTTTTAAACCAAGATCAAAACATTTTGGAAAGGTTATGGTTAGATTTTTGGTGGGCTTGGGCCAAGTTAATGGGTTTGTTTGAAGTCCAAAACCGAAAAAATTAAAAGTCGACCCAAAAGCATAATTGAATAATTTCGTAGACGACTCGTTAGTAATTTAAATAAATAATTGAATAACTAAAATACTAAATAATTATAAAAATTTCTTAGAAGTCGAGAATTATAATTTAAGTAAATAAATAAACAAATTACTAAATAATTATAATAGTTTCTTAAAGGTTTTTAATATAATTTTATTTGAATACRAACTATAAATTCGTTTTAAATAGAATTCTTAGATTACTTAAACTAAAATAGAAATTCGTTTATGGCGACGAGCTTGGGACTAGGATCATATTTCTAATGCACAATGATAAATAAAAATATGAAAATATGAAATTGATGCATGGGTGTTACAATAAAGCAGCAATACCAAGGTCCTTTGCCGAACCGAGATTAAACTGTCATCCAAGGGGCTGAGATCATTATTGTTATGAACGGAACACTGTTTTACCTAGGGGTGGGGAAAAAAAATACTAAAATACCGAAATACCGCATTTAACGTACCAAATAAATAACGAAAAATACCATATTTTCGGTATACTGTGATATTCGGTATGGTATCAATACTGAAATATTACGGTACGGTATCGGTATGCGAATAAAAAAAATCGGTAATTCGGTATATACCGAAATACCGAGAAAATATTGATATTTCGGTATATATATAACTAAATACCGAAAAATATCGGTATTCGGCCAAAAATATCGGTATTCGGTATAAAGTTTTTATAATTTGTTTTTGTTTCATTCGGTATGAAACGGTATAATACCTATACCGTCCATCAATTTTGCATACCAGTATTTTCGGTATGGTACGGTACGTGCCGTGTAATTTACCAAAAATTCGGTATGCCGACATTCGGTATACCGACATATTCGGTACGGTATCGTTATGAAATTTAAGGTATATGTTCGGTACGGTATCGGTATCGGTATGGACAAAAAAAATTGGTATACCGTACCTACCCACCCCTAGTTTTACCTAAAATATCATCGTTCACTAGATCTAAGTGGAACGCCGGAGGCGACGTAAACCAGTCGTAACAGGGAGAATCGGGTTTGGAAAGCGCATTAGCAGCGCGATTGCCTTCTCGATAAACATGCAAAACCATGAACTCGATCGAGGTAGTGAGGAAAAGAACCTGACGCCAAGAAACGCCAAGGGACCTCCAGGCTACGCTTCACAAAAATCTCCACCACATAAGTAGAGTCGGATTTTAGCCAAATCCGTCCCCAGCTTCTCTGATCAGCCTCCTCAACTGCAATAATTGCGGCCTCTAACTCTGCCTCGAAGGCAAAACCCTGGCCAAGCGACCTCGAAAAACCGCCTTTTACAAAGCCCAACACGTGCAGAAAACGCACGCCGCGACGTAATCTACAGGACAGCCCAGAGCACTGCCATTCGTATTCACCTTAATCCAACCAGGTGAGGGGGGCAACCAGGTCACAAGGGAAAGGGTGGGCAGAGGCGCGGGCCCCACGCACACCCAGTTTGTGGAAACGAATCAGGTCAAAGACAGTGTTCGCCATCGTGCCGTGATCAAGAGTGCAAGACTCAAGAATGGGTGAATGAATGAGAATAAGAGCCTCCGTGATAGCAGGTCGAACTCCATTATGGATGAAATTGCACCGAAGGTGCCAGATCGTCCAAAACGCCGAGATGAAAGCCGCTTTCCATAAGAAGAGTACCTGCGCACTAAAACGACAGTAAAAAGCAAAAACACAAAGATTAGAAAAACAACCTAAGAGGGGAAGCTGGAAATCAAAAGAGTCCTCAATCCAGATCCAAAGGTGTCGTGCAAACTGGCAGTCCATGAGAATATGATCGACCATCTCAGAACTCGGGAAGCAAAAGCAGCAAAATGAAGACCTATGAACCCCCGCCTACGGATCACGTCAAAGACACCGAGCCGATTGAAGATCGCTTTCCAATCATTGATAGAGCATTGAGCGGGAATATGAGAAGACCAAATACAGCTGCCCCACCGAACCTTGAGAAACTTCTATTGGTGATGATCTTACGCAACCTTGGCCGAAATATCCCCAGTAGGAGAGATAGACCAAATACTCTTATCCTCGGTGTGGGGGGCCATGGGAAACTAAAGGATGTCAATGAAGATGTCAGTAAAAGCGGCGAGGAAGCTCTCCGTGAGGTGCCAGACACCAGAGAAGAAGTAATCGGTGATAGTCTGAGAAAAGCGAGGCTTAAAGATCTCCGGAATGCCGATGCGGTAAGCGATGGAGTAACCGAGCCAGTTATACCACCAAAATTTAGCCCTGGATTCACTGCCAGGAATCCAATGGGAGTTCTCCAAAATGCTAATAACATGGCCCTGCTGCCACCCAAAATAGACGAGGAGACATGAGCATGGGGGGAACCATTCGTCTTAAAGAAATGCTTTTAGAGATAACGAAAGGTCATGAAGTCCTCATTAAGCAAGTTATTAGCAAATTCTAAGAGGAACGAGGAGTTAGCAATGGTGACAGAGTGGATGCCAAGGTCTCCTTCCTCACAGGGGGCGCAACAACGGTCCTAGTTAACGGTACAACACTTACGCTTAGAAATATCGCTAGACCAGACTAAATTTCTTATAGTAGTTTTTAGCCTGCGGGTAAGCGAGGTCACCATTTGAGAATGAGCATGGAATGTACCGTAGTGCTAGTAATAACCGAGTTAACAAGGCAGATACGGCCATCTAGGGCCAAAGAGGAACCTTTCCAAGTCCCAAACTTAGCCAGCGTCTTATCAAGGATCGAGCGGAGATGGGTGGCACGAGGGCTACCACGGAACATCGGGACACCAAGATAAGAGGCACGGAGGGAGCCCATGGAAAAATTAGAAACCTGACAAATACGATAGGTAATGGCAGGAGTCACCAGGGAATCAAAGTAAATCTTAGATTTCTACAGACTAAGAATCTGTCTAGAGAGATCCTCGTAGCGACGGAAGATATCCAGGATGGCCCTAACATTAGGGGTCGAAGTATGACTCATAACAAGGATATCATCGGTGTAGAGAAAGCGAAGCGAGCGACCGACACGAAACATAGTGATCTTACAGTGATCAACGGAGAAGCAGAGGGCACGCACAAGAACGTCCTCCGCGATGCAAAACAGAAGAAGAGAGAGGGGATCCCACACACCTGGTGTAACTAAAATAGCCCGCAAGACTACCATTTAGGAGCAGCAAGATACGAGACGAGTGAAGAATGGCCTCAACCCACCCAATAAAGATAGGAGGAAAACTGAAATGACGTAAGACCACAATCATAAAGCCCCAATCCAAGGTATCAAAGGCTTCATGGATGTCGATCTTCATGAACATGTTCTTCCCGAAGGTGCGAGAGGTGAGGCAATTAAAAGCCTCAAGGGCAACATCAATACAGTTATGAATCTGTTTGCCCGGAATAAAACCGAACTGGGAATCCAAGATCACCTTACCAATGACTAAACCAAGACGGGTAGCCATAATCTTAGTAATGATCTTGAATGAGAATTTACTAAGGGCGATCGGGCAGAAATCTTCCAAACGAATCGCCCCTTAACCTTCAGGATGAGAATCATGAAACTGGAATTGAAACCAATAGGAAGAGAGGAAGAATTAAAGAAGTGTCGGACTACCGAACAAACATCATGTCCGAAAATATCCCAGCAATCCTAAAAGAAATGGCCATTAAAGCCATCCGGACCAAGGGCGCTACTAGGGGCGGGAGAAAAAATAGTCGCGCGAATTTCCTCATCGCTCAGAATAGCAGAAAGAAAGACGTTAGAGTGAGCGTCAAAGGTCAGATATAGGAACTCATTAATCAAGTCAGGGGCCAGAAGGGGGTGGCTGGCAGAAAAAAGATCCGAGAAGAAAGAAATGATCTTACCCTGAATCGCATCCGGTGAATAATTGACTACCCCATCAATAAGGAGGGAATCGATGGAGGATTTAGTGACTCGAGCTCTACAATGGAAAAAGGTCGTATTATGATCGCCATCAGTGAGCCACTCAGTCCGGCTCTTCTGCCGAAGAACATTAGCCTGAGTGTCGAGCAAAGAAGAGGAGTAGACCTGAAGGTCAGTCTCAGCCTCAAGGTTAGCCTCAGAATACCCTGTGTCCAGGCAATGAGACTGTAAGCTCATAAGTCTGCCAAGCATTGACTTCACCTAACGATGAACATTACCAACCGTTTGGGCATTCCATTCTCGGAGAACTCCATGAAGGTAACGCAACTTGGCCATGAGGGAGAGAATAGGGTTAGAAGTCTGGTAGGGGAGAGCCCAAGCAGTGGCGATGAGGGAACGAAAGTTAGGCTGCGAGGTCCAAGAGTTCTGAAATCAGAGAATCCGAGGGCCCGAGGAGGTGTTCGTACTCCTAGAACACCCGACGAGGAAGGGATGATGATCAGAACAATTACGAGGAAGAAGAAGACCAGAGATTCGCCCACACGCAAGGGGCAGGTCAGTAGAGTAAACCGCTTGATCTAGACGGGCAAAGCAGAACTTAGAATGGCAGCGTCTAACCCTAGTGAAAAAACCGTCGTTAGTGTTAACTTTCAAAAACCCACCTGCATCCAAGAACCTTTGAGAATCCGAGCAAGAGGAGGTATTAGGAGGGTTTCCCCCACGGCACTCGTGGGCACCCAGAACAGCGTTAAAGTCGTCGATAATCAACATACAAGGGATTGAATGACTCAAAATGTCGCTCCAAAGAGGACGTCGAGCCAAAGCCGCATTATGAGCATGAACGAAACCAAGGTGGGAATCGAGATCCCCAAAGGTGGCCTGGAGGAGGATGACCTGATTCAAGGAGAAAAGAATTGAGGTAGAGGTGATGGTAAATCTCATAAAAATCAAAATATCCGGGATTCTATTGCTGCGAAAGTTCTCGACAACAAGGGAGAGATCGAGTGACTGCCAGAACGAAGCATGAATGCTAGAGGAAGAAACCATCGGTTCCTCAATTGCAAGAAAATTGGGACGGTGAACCCGACAGAGTTCCTTAAGGACTAAACGAGAGGCAGAGTTACCAATCCCTTGAATGTTCCAAAAGAAGCAATGCATTAATCAGATGTGGAGGGGGAGGGGTGGCGAGTCCTCCTATCCATTTGATCAAAATTTTAAAGCTCATTTTCGAAGGTCGCTAAGCTAGCTTCGAAGCCATAAAGATCAGACCACCGAAGGCTGGAAGCCATGGACATTAGTTGATGCAGAATAGAGGAACCCAACTCAATGATGGTAAACTCGTGAGAGGGATTACTCTCTTTGACCTTGTACTTGGCACTTTGCAAAAGTGATTTGGACGCGGTGTTAGGAACTTAAAGAATGAGTGTACGATCATTAGGGGCCACGGGGGCTGGAGTAGTCGAGGGGTTAAATCTAAGGATTGAAGCCGATCATAAGTGCGTAGTCGGAGTACCACGCACGACACCTTTGGAAAGAAAACTACAAACGACAGGAGGAATCGAAGTCGAAGGGAGAGAGATAGGCTGCTCCTTCCCATCCAAAGTAGATGTAGAAGCGTGGACAGCAGTGGGGATATGATCAGGGTTTCCGGGAGCAAAGGAGGAGGGTTTGGAACCCAACGAGGAACTAGGGTAGAGGGTGGGGACTCCATGTCGACATCGGATTGCAAAGCATTAAAAGCGTTAGACATCATCAGGGAGGAGATAGTAGGGATGGAAATAGATGGGATTCCGTACGATTACGTACCATATGGTCACGAGAATCAGAATATCGATGTGGGCATCTGGTGTTAACCGTATGCCATATTTCTCTAACGACATTCTGATCGACACGAGGTTTACTAGCGAGGTACGAACCGACTAGGTGCCCAATAGATTTGCAAAATAAGAAAAAATCTGGAAGGTTCTCGTAACCTAACGAAATATACCCGCAATAACCCTCACGTTCAGTCATGACCATCTCATGCAAGGTATTATCAAGGTTTAACTCAACCAGCACACGAACAAAGTAGCCGATAGAACCATTAATAGATCGCTCATCAATTTACAAAGGTGTACCAACAACCCTAGCAATATTCAGAATAAAATAACTTTCCCAGTGTTCAATTAATTTGCAGATGCAAATCCAACCTAAGAAGACGCCAAAGGAATCTTATAAGGGTTGAAATTCGGGGTTCACGGAAAGAGCCAAGAAGTACTGGAGCCAAGCTTCCACGCCGTCTTGGTAAACGCACGATTTTTATCCTCGACCAAAGCGAAAGAGATGCTGAAAAAACCCTTGCCTAGCGGAACAAAGTTCCAATCTCCAGTGGTGCTCCAAGTAGAAGTCAGCTACTCTTTGAGTTCAGCGATCGTAAGAGGCTTCGATCCTTTTGGTTGAAGTAATCGACCAATGAGAGAACCACGTAACAACGAGACCCGAGATTGGTAAAGATTTTCATCGACCGTGGCCGAATAAAACTCACCCTTATAATGGAAAGAGTCACAGTCATCGGGATGGAGCCCATTGTAGCGAGGTGCTACCGAATCGGATTCGGGTTCGTCGGAATGGGGCCTGTCGGTGCGCGGTGCTGCTGGAAATTGAGAGTGGGCTGCGGCGTGGCCGAGTTGATAATGCCCAGGATTGAAGAGTTTGGAAACCAGAGCCACCTAAAAACGGGGGGGCTGGGCAGTACCACCGGGCTGAGGAGCGGCCCTGTAATACGTACGGGCCTGGTCAATAGCCACGGGCTGCAATGCGATCAAGTGCTCAGGTGTAAATAAAGATTGACCCAGAAAATCCGAGCCCGTTGCGAAAGAAGCAGCCGAAGCGTAAGAGGCGGAGGTCGCCGACGAAACGGAAGAAGGTAGAGCACCCGCTGCAAAGGCCGGCGGGCAGTGGTTCTGGAAAGCAAAAGTCGGGGCAGAGTTGGAGTGGTTAGGGTTGGTTTGGGCTGCAATCCAAGGGAGAGAAACCCTAGACGAAGAGGGAGGCCAAGCCGCTGCAGGAGAGGCCGCCGATCTAGGGTATAAGGACGTCGAGATTGAAGGTAGGATAATGAACGGAGTCTAGTATGCCGGAGGAGCGACGACTAGAAGGGCCGGAGAAACGCTGGAAACGCGAAAGGGATTGCTTTGCGCATCAAACAACTGGGCAAGAACCCTAGCTGCCGGCAACAATCCAAACGAGATGACTGGAGTGGAACCGACGAGATCGGTAGCAGGAGAATTCGGAATGGCGCCGCTGTGGGCAGAGCAATCGTCGGCAAAGTATCCACCGGGGGCTGCAAGAACTGTCGGGATTTCAACAGGGTGGAAGGCTGCGGAGGCGGAAAAATCTGTTGGGTTTGCGGATGAAAAAACAGCAGCGCGGGGATGGTTTGTGGCGGAGCGTGTGACGGCGTGTTGTGGGCGCCTTCTGCCGATCCCAGTGACGGCCGGAGGGGGAGAATCGTGGATTGCGATATGGGAGATGCCAAGACCAAGCTCGTCGTGGTGGCTGGAGGGCGCTATTGTGCGTGCGGTTGACGGGGCAAAGTTGATGTGGCGTGTGGTTGACCGGGGACGTTAGAAATCGAAGCCGGAAATGGCTGGAGCTGATGTGCATCCAACGGCATGGTGGCAAGCGTCTGGTGACGTGGTGAAGACGCCGTGATCCCTACGAATAGTCGACTAGATCAAAAGGAAAACGTAGGAAAGAGAACAGAACATTTTCAACGTTTTTTCATTCGGTTCCCAAATTTATGTTAAAACTCGATTGTAATTAAAAAGACTAACATTCCATTGATCAATGATTTAGTTGATCCAACAATTTTCGAATATAGATAAATTCAAACAGGCTTGAAAGATATTCGATTCCACTATAAAACTCATTTATACCGCTAAAAGTATTAAATGGCAAAACGGGGACATCAGTTTTTGATTAACCTTTAACATTAATTAAATTAAATTAATTAGAGGGTTGTCCAAATGCCAACATCAAATATCTGGACAAGAAGCAAAGAGTTATGCTTTCATTTCTTTGTTGTATTGAAAGTCGCACCGGTGAATGAACCGGTGAACCTTTTCACCGGTGAACGGTTCAACCGTCAATCCAATTAGTATTAATAAAAACATGACATTCTTAATTATATAGTATAAAATATTATGTAGTGTATCAATGTAAATATTGATTTGATTCGTATCTGAAAAAAATAAATAATTTATTATAGAAACATGTTTAAATTATTTGTACTCTATTAAACATATTAATGTAATTTTTTGTTATGTGATATATTAGTCATAAACCACTATCTTATGTATTAGTCTAGATTTTTAATGAGAGAAAAATAAAAAAATAAAATTGATCGAACATAATTTTTTTTTTTCATATCACTTAATTGAGTTCCATGCATCATTAATATAATTATACCAATTTAATTGAATCATACACATTATTTTGCACATAAAAAATGGTTTAACCAGTTCAACTAGTTTTTTTGTGTTTTTTTTTACCAGTTTTCAACGGTTTAACTAGCTTTGATCGATTCTTGACCGGTTTAATCGCTAAAACGATTTTATATGTGTGATCAGACCGAATCAGTGGCTGGTTCCGGTCTAACCGGTTGAACCGGCCGATCCGGTCTGATTTTTAAAACATTAATCTGAAGATGCTATTGGTTAAAGCAAAGAGGAAATGAACACATATATTAGGACCACATTTAGCACGGAAACTGCTAACATAAATACTAAGTGACCTGTTTTTATTATCTCTGAACAGCTGAAAGCTTGAGATGAAAGCAGCTAGGTCCTTTTTTTCTCTAGATGATATAATTAATGAGAGATTACCTGTTAAATAAGGTTAAGTCTCAACTTAAACCTCCTGGGTTGACAGGTGCATACTTATGCAGTCAATTACACGATTACTTGTTCTCTGAATCACAAGTTTTCTAAGAGACTTTTGTATATTGTAAGAAAAATTAACTTTCTATAAATTGGGACTTAACTTTGAGGTGTTAATTTTGTTGCATATTAAAAAAATAATAATAAATAAATTATTTTTTAGTCAATTATATATTCCAAAAAACATAATGATATTATCTAATTTTAAAACTCATCCACTAAGTTGCCAGATTATCAATATATGTACAAAATTATCATGTCTAAACAAAAATGCTGACGTGGCAGGTTTTTTTATTTTTTATTTATCATTTTTTTAATTTTATATATCATAAGATTTAGGTTAAACTGTAAAAGTAAAAATTTTAATTTGGCCTCGGGTCAATATTGAAAATATATAAAATTTAATTTCTCTATATTGATAAACATGTTGAAGGAAAAACACAATTAGCGTGCCTTCGTCAATAAGTAACTGATGAAGGACAATTTAGGTATTTGTTGTCTTTATATATTATGAAAATATGCAATTGACACCCTATATAAAAGGCAGACTTTGATGAATAAGAGAACCTACACGTTATCAGCACGATACTCTAACCTATTGAGAGTGATCGAGAATAAGCCTCCATACCCTATACACAATTTTCGTGGGTCAAATTTTTAACTGCGTTATATGGTTAAAAAAATTAGTTTCTCAAGTTTCAACCGTTGGATCGAGCTCAATTGTTTACAGTACCTTCAGGACCTTTTGAGTTACATTCTGAACGGTGGAGATTGGAGTCGGAGATACGAGGAAATATATATAAAATCTCAAACAGAGCAGATTTTATTTTCGGAAATTTCTCAATATTTTTCAAAATACGATTGCGCACAATTGAACCGTTGGATCAAGCAAAATTTTGGATATGTTATTTCAAACATATACAGATTCACTATTAACGGTGGAGATTTGAATATAAAGGCTGAATAATCCGATAATGAATTTTGAATAGAGCTTATCCTATTTCTCGGAACTATATGCCAGCTTATTTTAAAAATTCGATTACACACAATCTAACCGTTGGATGAACCTGAATTTTGGATATATTTCTCAAAACATGTATAGGTTGAATCTGTATGGTGAAGATCAGATTTGAAACTTTGTACAATCCGAAATCTAAAAACAAAATTAGGAAAGATGTTATGGCATGGATCTGTACGGTGAAGATCGGATTTAAAACCTATTATTTTTAAATGCAACTAATAAATATTTGGCAATATGTATATATGTCATGGTATGTATTATTGTGCGTGTATATGTATATATGTTACCAATGATTCTATGCATGTGATGTTATGTGCAATATTGACAAACATGAAATTTTGCAATACTTTAATGATATTCATAGAGTGCATAATGTATTATTACTTATGCTTTTAGATGATTTCTAAGAAATCGTAAATAAGTCTATTTACACGATTAAATGAGAGATTGATCATGATTTTACCAATATGTTTAGCTAATCATGAATTTCGATGAATTGATAGATTTCATGTATGTTGATCATGAGTTTCGATGAATTGATAGATTCATGTATGCTGGTAATTCTCTTCAAGTTGATTTTATAAACTACTTTCAATGTATGCATTATTGATTGTACATTTACATATCTTCATGATAATGAAAGTTCATGAACGATAAATAATTGTGTAAATAAGTCTTGTGATAAAGTATATTCACATGAAATCAAAGAACGATTATGACATACTTCAAATGCATTATCTAAAGAAATTGATTGAATTAACTCAATCTAAATACAATGTAATATACTCAAAAGAAATTGAGTACTACCATTATTCGTTTGATGTGGAAACTAGAATAACTATAATTCCACAATAATATCACCCATCAACCCCTAATTGACAAACAATCGTCAAACTTAGTCAAAGTCAATTCTCTTATGAACTTGAGAATTCATATTGACCCCAAATCTTATATTGGAAGTATATTTAGTTTCAAAATCTCAATAAATTCTAGATGTACTCTAAATGAATATTTTGGGAACTTTATGAAACACTACTTCCAAGGCTAAGAATTTAGTGAAAAGAATTTGGTTTGCTTGCTAAAAAGGGTCAGTGACTTTGATATGTTGCGACTAAAAACATGTCTTACCATATGTGAAAAAGAAAGTCACTTTAAATGACAATAATAAATTGAGAGATACGATCTCACTCTATTTTTTTCCACTTGAGCATACATACTGATGCACTTGTATAATATTAATTATGATAGTGAGTCGTTAAGAGACATGACATTATTATTCATAATACCAATGTTAGACCTCTGGATAAAGAAATTTCTTGAGGCTAACCATGATCGATTTGAATAGTGAAAATAACCTCAATGTAAAAGGAAAGAGACATGTTGATCCCTACCTATGTGGGAAAAATGAATCACAAGGTAAGATATGTAAGAGTTCGTGATATTTATTGGTCATGGTAGAAGTCATGGAGGTYCYYMMAATAACHTTKCTTRGTCAATGGATATCCTCTATTTTGATTGATGAAATTTGTTTGTTTCTTACTTTACAAATAACTTGTGAAAGTATGATCATATTAGACTATTGTATTTGGTCTTAAAGTTTATTTTGAGTTAGATTTATGTGATGTGGTCTGATTTAAATTAATCATTATTTTTGGCTTATTGGTAAATTTTGTATTTCATTCTAAAGCATTGAATGTACTTGAGTTTATTTACCACACATTCACATACAAGGTTCATGATAAGATTATTAGATATAATGTAACATATCTAGTAAATAATATAAAATATTAGAATGAAAAGTATTTCATTCATCTCTGGAGGAATGTGAGAATTTGTCGAGGAATAGACAATTATTCACGTAATTGATATTTATATGTGACAAAGTCTTGAGGCCTGCTGGCACATTGATTAAAGTCATTAAAATTCATTATGGACCAAGAGCGAACGAACCTTGTTAAGTTTGATGATATTCATGTTGATGGTTATCATTAAAAAGTACATTATGAGAATGAAACTATACTTTTAATTTATGTGGAAGAAATCAAGTTTTAAAGTCAATCTAGTAATTTACTTTACTACTTTTTGATTATTAAATCATAATATATGACCAACAAAAAACTTTTGGACACTGACTCATTCAAGTCTTGACACGACTGACATGAATACTTTGGGCGTGATATGATGATCCATATTATAAGAAATTAACATGGACATCTTTTAGTGAGTGAAACACAAAATGAGATAGAAGTTTGATGCACAGTATAGTGTCGAACTAATGTCGTTCAACTACAGCTAGTGCATTCTAAAGTACTCGAAGCACTACATACATTCATATCTCAAAGATACATCACTCATTTTTTCAAAACTTATTCATTAGCAAAATTGTATGATTGAGACCTACATTTGCTAAAGATACATAGTATAATATGTCATTCTTATAATTGATAATTAGTGATACATGCGGACATAACCATTCAAAATGCGGATCTTTCAAGTATTTTATAGTTTTGGTCGGTGCTTCGGCACGTATTGTCCATAAAAATGTTGTATTTGCAAAACTTCTAACACATTTAGTATGATTGAGGACTCACCATCCTTATAGAGCACCCAAACTCATAATGCTAGAGAGTTTACATCAAAAGTATTTGATGTATATTGCATTTTAATCAAGATCGATGTAATGCATCTTTTACCCTAATGTGCATATACAATAAGGTCTCAAAGAAGACACCATTGAAAAGAATATAGATGGTGACTAAGACAATATTCATGCGCACTCATATATTTGTCTTCGCACAGGGTTATGTAATATTGCACGCAGCTCTTACTTATTCGTTTATGAACCCCTGGTAAACAAATATTTTGCGTACCAGTTGGTAACTGGATATAAGCCTGATAATTCATATCTACGCATATTTGATTACGCGCTATATGTGCCTATTGCGCCCCCACAGCGCATTGATATGGGTTTCTAAAGATGATTAAGTATTTATGTTGGATATGGATCTCCAACAGTCATCCGCTATTTGAAACCTTTGACAGACGACCTCTTTATTGCTAAATTAGCGAATTTGTCACTCTAATGAGACAGTCTTCCCATCGTTCGGGGGAGACAAGAAAATGTATTTTCTAATGGAACGACAGGAATATTTTCATACTATGTCTCATTATGATCCCCGCATTTCACAATGTAACCTGAAAGAAAAGTAAAGTGAATAATTGATCTTCAAAGTATAGAAGACTCAATTTATGAAGTGACGAGATCATATATATACAAGCTGCAAATGTGTCTGCAAGGTTAAAGTCACCATAAAGGAAAAATTGTCCCAAATTAAGACATTGCAACCATACTTAGTGGAGGTGTGGTTGAGGTTGTGACTCCCAAAAGGAAAAGGGGGAGGTCACTTGATTCGATCAATACTAAGAGGGCACGTATGACACAACTTCAATTGATCATCAATGAAGATAATTACTCTCATGAGATTATCTCTGATTATACTTATGTCCATGAATCATTACTGGTGGAAGCTCCAATGTTTAATATGATTTCAGAGAATAAAGAAATCTCAATGTACAATGAGAGTTTATATAAGTTGATGGAAAGACTTTTCATACACATTGATGATATATACATTGTTGCTCAAGGAATCATAGAGCACGATGATATCGAACCACGCTCTATTAAAATATCAATATAGAGCAAATTGACCTAAATGTAAAGAATCAATACAGGTAGAACTAAACTCACTGACAATAAGGCAGATATTTGGTTTGGTAGTGCTAACCTCACCAAGTGTAAAGCCTATAGGACATAAACAAAGTTTTGTCAGAAAGCGCAATGAGAAAAAAAAAAGCCATAAGATGCAAATCTATACTTGAAGCACAAAGTTTCTCATAACGCCTTGGAATTGACTATGGGGATATCTACTCTCTCATAATAGATGTTATAATTCCAAAGAACTGGGAATGCAGCTTATACCTGTGGTTGCATTATATCTCTATGGGGATCGTGATTTAGATATATACATATATATAAGAAAGTGTCTGCTGGTGTTTTGCATGTAATTGTGGTGTTTGTCTAGTGTTTTTAATTAGGATTTTATGTTAATTTTAGTAGTTTTTTAGTCGAGTTTTGTTAGGTTTTCACTTGTTTTCTCGTTTTGTTGTTCTTTTAGGCCTGGGCGGACACGCTCGACAGCTCTCGGCCAGTGTCGGCAGGTCTGGGCGGACACGCTCGACAGCTCTCGGAAGTTGCGCGCGGGCTTGCGGGCGGGACTCGGCAGCTGCGCGCGGGACTAGGCGGGCGTGGCCGGCAGCGCTCGGCAGCGGCCGAGCAGCTGTGCGCGGGACTCACCTTGGATCGAGCCAAATCGATCCAAGGGCCAATTTTCACCTTCTTTTTGCCTTCTTGTCAAAACCTAACACAAATAACCCCCATCCACAAATTAGTTGAACTCATTTAACCATTTTAAGTAAAAAATCAACAAGAAACACT
>BMAC01001190.1:296656-323067 GCA_014905375.1 Phtheirospermum japonicum | reverse complement strand
GAATGCAGAGACTGTTGATTATCTTGAAGAATACGAGCAGTTAGTGATGAGCCATAAGCAACTGTTTGTCAGTTGGGAAAAATAGGTACTCAAGGTCAAGGATCTCATCGAAAGAGGTTGAGAAATTAACCAAGGAAAAGAGTGATCAACTTTGACCATAATTGTCTGATTGGAATCATCACTCACCAAGAAAGATGCTGAGCTTGAAAAGGTGAAAATTGAGTTGAAGGATGGTTCAAGGAACCATCATAAATCTGAACAAGGGAAGGCAAAGCTCGACGAGATCTTGCAGATGAGTTTCCAGAAACCTCAAAGCATGGAATTGGATACAAATCGAATGAGCCTTCACAATCCTCAGCGTCAAGAATAAAAATCGACCAAACGGCACAAGAAGAGGAGTTTTTGCATGTAAATTGTTGTGTTTTTCTCGTATTTTTAATTAGGTTTTTATTGTGGTTTTAACGTTTTTATGTCGGTTATTTAGGTTTTTAAGTTGATGTTGATTTTTTAATCTTGTTGATTTTCTTATTTCTTGCTAATTTTATAATTTTAATGGGTTACTTGGTTCAATTACCTTGAGGTTTGGCATAATTCTTGGGTTTTATGTTTAAAATTCCTAATTTTAAAGGTGGAGAAAGTGAGGGCCAAAATACAAGCCAAGACGAGTCAGGACATGCCAACTCAAACCAAAAACTAGCTCCAAAACGCCAAAACATTCTGGAATGGTTGTCAAGGCGAGCCAGGACAAGCCAGGACTCGCCAAGCGCACCTTGGCGCGAGTTGGCCCGAGCCAAGGCGCCTGCGCGCAGTTGCCCAGCAGCTGCCGAGCGCTGCCGAGTCCCGCCCGCACGCCTGACGACGCCTGCCGCAAGCTGCCGGCAGCGCCCGCCCACATTCTGCGCGCAATGCGCGCAACTGCCGGCAGCCCTCGCGCACACCTGCGCGCTCCCGCGCGCAGCGCCCAGGCACGTCGCGCAACCTCTCGCCAACCTTCGCCCAGGCGCGCGCCAACCATCGCCAGCCCTCGCCAAGCGTCGCCAGCACTCGCCCACAAGCGCCCGCCTAGGCCTGCCGACCAGCGCCCAGCGCCAGCGCCCACCTGCGCCCAGGCTCGGCCATGGTCGAGCCATCTCGAGCCATGGTCGAGCCATCTCAATCCATATCAAGCCAAAATGTGCCAAAAAGCTAGACAAGGGTCTAGGAAGGTGCCTCTGGGTCAAACTTGGTCAAACCCGGGAATTACAAGCCTTTTTGGCCAATTTGGCCCATTTAAACCCAATTAAATTAGTATAAATAGACTACAACTCTCATTTTTGTAAAACACTTCCTCCCAACCCAAGCTTGGGTTTGGGATAATTTTCTCTCTCTAGATTTAATTTTCAAGCTTTGCCTTGGGTTTGTAAGCTCAAGAAGGATTCAAGTACTCCCTTGGATTTTTAATTCCTTGCAATTTCAATCAAGCTTTTGGATTTTCCATTTAATTTTAGTAAGCTTTCTTTTAATTTCATGCTTTGTTCTTCATTTTTTTTATGCTTTTTGCCTTAGGTATTAGAATTTGTGCTTGATCTTGTGAATCATCCATGGAATCTAGTTTAGTGACACAATTAGATCATAGATTGAGGCCTAGATCGTTTAATTTCACGTTATTTTACATGTTTCATGCATTTTTTCTTCATTTCATGCTTTTTGTCTTAGCACCTTGAATTCATTATGAAACTTATGATTTGGCTATGAATTATAGATGTGTGACACATCTAGATTGTAGATCGGGTCTTGGATCGTCATGATTTTAAGTTTTTCATATGCTTTATTTTAAATCTTATTTTTATGCCTTGTTTCATGCTTAAATCCTAGATCTACTCTTTGTTGCTTGTTATTTTCCTTAAAGTTTTAAACTTTTTCATCTATTTTCATTGCTTTATCCATTCATGCTTTCAATTTTAGTCAATTTGCTTTATTTGAGTTTTTATGCATAGTTGTACCTTGTGCTTGCATGCTTGTACTCGGTGAAACATTGCATTTTCTTGCTTATTTTCATTATTGCTTTGCATTTTCAATTAAGGCACACGACCGAGGCATCCTACCCACTTGAAATTTCAATTCCTAGTTTAGTTTAGCTATTTTAATTGCTTTATTTTCATTTTCCCTTTTATTTTTAAAGCTCGAAACACTTTGAATTCTACAAACGAATCGAATTCCAATAATACCAAGCCATGAACCCGATGATTTATTCATCACCACAAAAACTCTACTAACAGCTGGCCCTTCATTGCCAAGGCAAGTGACTCTAAGCCACAGAGTGCATTTGCAATTAAATTAAAACACTCACTTTATGGAATGAAACAATCCAGATGGATGTGGTATAACCGTCTAAGTGACTACTTGATTGGGAAAAGATAATCTATGCCCTTGCGTATTTATAAAGAAAATAAGTTTCAAATTTCTGATTATAAATGTATATGTCGATGAAAGGAACATAATTTACACACTTAATGAAATAAGAGATATCGCTAGTTATTTGAAATTTTAATTTGAGATAATGAACTATGGGAAAACTCGGTCATATTAAGGCTTTAAACTAAAACCGATTTTGTGGAATACTAAATTCTACAGTTTGCATATATCCAAAAGATGATCAGGCAATTAAATATGGATAAGTACAATATGTTAGCACTCCTATGATTGGTCAAAGTGAAGATATAATGAAATATCAATTTCGTCAATGGAATGATGAAGAACTAGTGGGAGCTGAAATTCTCTACTTACGTACAATATGCGCATTATTGTACCATTATTAATACACTTGACCAAATATTAATTTCTCAAAATTGTTATCTTGATTTAACTCAAGAAAGCGCAATGTCACTGGAATGGAATCAAATGTAATTTGATACCTAAAAAAACCATTGACTCGAGTTTATTTTTCCCATTCATAAATATAATTGGGACTACAAATGGTCTTGTAATTCCTATAGAAAATGTTGAGTTTACTTCCTACTGTGAAACACCAAATAGTATCGCTGATGTTGGTTACTCATTCGATCCATGTAAAGAGATCATTATCATACATGTAGTAGTTCGTGAGTATCTACGATAAATGTTATGATCATTCATATATCTGATGATAGTGGCTTGAACTCTATCACTGAAGAAAATGTGATAATACGAGTAATATCACCACAACTCTTCTACAACTAATAACTATGCACTTTCTCAAGAATCAAGTAAATCGAGGAAGTGGAGACTTCCGAATTTCTCTTGATAGATGTACATATCAGAGAGAGGTGTACACTTTAGGGGGAGTCTCAACATAGGTGTGTTGTACTCTTTTTCCTTAGACCAAGTTTTATTTTTCCCATTGGGTGTTGAAGAGTGTTGAAGGAAAACACAATTAGTGTGCCTTCGTCAATAGTAACTGATGAAGGACGATTTAGGTATTTGTTATCTTTATGTATTATGGAAACATGTAATTGATACTATATATAAAGGGAGTCTTTGATGAATAAGAGAACCCTAATTTCTACGGTCTCCTTCGTCTCTCTTTTATGTCTTCTCCTTATGCTTTTCCTTTTACAAAACAAGGTTTTTAGTGTTTTTTCTCTCTCTTTACTTTTGTCCACAAATATTTTAATGGTTCATCTTTTAATTTGAGACATCTCGTCAGCGAGACACGCAAACAACGGCTCATGCCGGAGAAGCTATGGATTGAAGGCTTGAGAAAGAGGTCGTAGGGAGATTTGCTACGGAGATCTGTCTTGGCACCTTCGACTCAGCCGAGGCAGCGGCTCGAGCTTATGACGATAAGGGTTTCCCCTTAGATTAAAATGAAAACATTTTTCCGGATTCAACCCTCAAATCCATAATCAACCACTAATAATCAATAATTCTAACAATTCATTCATTGATTCTCGGTATTATACGTAAACCAGCAAATTACCTCCAGCAGCATGAGCATCACCGTGGCCGCGACTGATTCAGTAGCAACAGAGGAGGCATCGCTGGTGGCTACGGATGATCGTCATCCTCATCGTCCGTGGTTGATGACGTTGAGTGCGATTTTGCCTCCTCTTCTTCTAAAAAGCTCCGACTTTTTGATCTCTGAGTAAACTGACAAAGGAAAAAAGAAAATAGATATTAAAGAAAAATAAAAGGAAAAAAAGGAAATAGAGAAAGAAAATAAAATAGATAATATAAAATGAGAGTACTGGTAAAATTACCTTTTTTTCTTCTTTAAATATTTGAAAATAAATAAAAAATAATAAGTAATTATATATCACGCCACGTAAGCAAAATGAATCGACCCGGTTCACTTATTACGTTACGATAAATTATACTTGTTCGATATAATGTTGAGAAAAGAACACAGTCCCAGTAGAAAAAATAAATTACATTAAAATATATTTTCATTTTCAATTCTTTGAATCTCAATTTAACAATGCAATAATATTCAAAATTATTTTGGATTGGCACTACATATCTAATCTACATATATAGAAAAAAGATAAATGGAAGAATAAAAAAGGAGGAATTAAAATATATGACAATCTCAATAATTATGTACCTTTTTTGATAATTTGGCCAACTTAGTGGATGTATTTTGATAATGGACAATATCGTGGTCTTTTATAGGAAAGTGACAATATTATAGACTTAAAAATAATTCTCTTGTTGTGAAGAGGGAAAATATGGGGTGATCTTATTATGAGAACTAGAGCCTCTTATTTATAGGTACAAAATTAGATTTTAGGGTACAATTATCATTCACTAATATATAATTACAACATTCCCCCTGATATGACCTTAAAATGTTGTCTCGTTAAAACATTATCAAGAAAAACCAATGTGATAAAACCTAATCGAAGGAAAAAGAGTACAATGCTACTCCCCCGAAAACCTTCAGTGTAGATCTTTGAGTTGACACATGTCAATTTTGTGTAACAATCTTCTAAACCATGATGTTAGTAATGCCTTCGTGAATATGTTCGTCAAGTCAAATTATCACTTGAGCGAATTTGTTGGATATCTATATCGTCACTCTTTTGAAGATCTTGTGTGTAGAAAAACTTGGAGATATATATTTTGTCTTGTCACCTTTTGTACTATATCATTTGAGTTGTGTGATACACGAAATATATCTTTTCATACTTACAGTGTCCAAGTGATATGTCATTAAAACCTTGCTAGAAGAACCATGATGGTCAAAAAACTGGTCAAAGGAAAAATAATACATTATTCTTTTTATATGCACATAATGTTGCCTCATTAAAAATCTTATTGAGAAAATTTAATGGGACAAAATCTAGGTTAAGGAAAAAAGAGTGCAATGCATGTCTTATCATATTAACTGGCAATGTTTCAAATATGTTACAAGCACAAAACCCTTCTAGATTATATTCAATACCTTGTGTATATATTGTTAGTTGAATGAAACTTCAAATTTCAATATCATCCACCACATACAAAAATACTATTGTAGTGGGAATCTATAATATTGCATATTCAATCTTCCCGAACGATTGTGTCAATAACTTTTAATAAAATTCAAAGTACCATCCTCGCTATCATTGAGCTCATGAGTATAAATATTATGGACTAACTTTCTTTTTAATTCTTTTTGATATCATTATATATACATAACTTATCGAAATCTCTTTATTTTAGGATTTTCATCAGGTACGTGAACCTCTTTAAGAGTTTATGATTAGTTTTGTCTGTTTGCTCTACTGGAGTATAACGCTTAGTAAGAAGACTATCACAAATAATTGCTCCATATAAAGGATTAATATTTGAACCAATTATTGTCATGCTTCAGGCATGCCATCTTAATCCTCTTATAGAATTTATACACACACACACACACACACACACACACACACACACACACACACACACACACACACACATATATATATATATATATGGGAATCAATCCCTGTGTGAGAACTTAGAAACCTGCTATATTACATAGGATGTGATGTTATTTATGAATCGTTTACATGCTAATTAAGATAATAGTATAAATCAAGGGAACATAAAAATAGCAATGTGAAAATATAAATAGCATTTTGCGTTATTTAAATTAGCATCACATATAATGTAATATAGCAGTTCCTAGGTTCCCACCTAGGAAATCGGTTCTCATTGCGATATTTTGTTATTATTATTATTATTATTATTATTATTATTATTACTATTATTACTACCAATAAATAACGCAAAAATGCTAGCGCGAGTTAACCGGTTTAACCGTAACCTTAACTGGTTCTCAACCGGTAGGTTACGGTTAAGCCAAAACCGGTTAAATTAACTGCCGATTAATTAACCGTCCGATTAATAACCGGGTTAACACGTCTACTTATATAAATCAAAACTACCACATAATCTTTTCATAAATGTATAAAAAACTGTAAATAACTATTTAATAAATTATAATACGCAAAAAATAAATAAATAATAAATAAAACCAAAATATAAAAGTTATAATATAGTACTAAATAAAATTCAAAACTTGAATTCATAAAGAATATATAACACAATATTTTTAAATTTTATATAATTATTTAATAAAATTGAAAATAAAAAATAAAAATAATATATAATAACAATATAAGTCATTTGAGTTTTATAAGTTAGGTTAAATAAATACTTAATCATGAATAATTAATATATTTAAAATTTAAAAACATGACTTCGATTTTATTAAATATAATAAATTAAATCTTAAAATAATTTTTAATTAGATAAAAAATAAATTGTGATTAACTTTGAAATAACTATGATTAATTATTTGATTTTATAATTTCTTCAGTATTATATTAATCTTTTATAATTTTATTTAAATAATTCTCCAAAAGTTTAAATATATTTTCCATAATATCATATAATATTCAAAAGAAATTATTATTTCTGTATTTTTCATGAATTAAAAATACTTATTTAATCTTCAAATTCATTAATTAAATCTTCTAAATTTATATATTTTATTTCTGAATTTATATATTGTCAACACTAATATTAAAGGCTACAGACAGAATAATATATTGAATAATTCGTGCATCCATGTCTCAAACCAAGATTTCTAGTAAATCCCACTATGGTCCTCTTTTGTTTATTCTTAAGAAAATTTATTGGTTATAAGTAGCAAAATTATTTTATTAGTTCTTATCTATGCATAGTCTTCTTCTGCAACTGTCTTTTTTTTTTAATAATTATATATATATATATATATATATATATATATATATTATATATATATATATATATAAATACCTAAGAAAATTTGACTTAATATTTTTATTTTTTATAGTATTATCACCCCTATATATTAATGCAAAATCCTCCTAACCTATGTGTAATTGATAAATAAAAAATTTTGGTACATTCGTTTGCTTAATGTGTCATCCGAGCCTAATATTTACCTAATTTAATACTTTTCTTTTTATTGTATCTTACCTAATTTAATTCTTTTATTATATTTTTTCTTAAAAAAATTCGTTTGCTTATGTGTCATCCGAGCCTAATATTTACCTAATTTAATACTTTTATTTTCATTGTATCTTACCTAATTTAATTCTTTTATTATATTTTTTCTTATTCAATACTTTCCTTTGATTCTCCTAATATAAAATATAAACAAGTCATGTATAATTAGTAGATAATATCTAAACTAGCTATTTTAATTAAAATAAAAATTACATATGAAATAATCTTAATTAAAAAAACTTTATTATGAAAATAATTAAATTAGTTTTATAGATAATATAATTTGAAATAATTTTATTTTTGGAGTTTCAAATGTTATATATAGGTAAAATATGAGTTATTTACAATAATATAAGTATGTAACTAAATATTAGTAATGTATTCAATCTAAACACAAAAATATTAAATTGTATGCTAATAATTAATAAACATTGATTAGACATCACTGCAATGCGAAACGGGTTGAGAATAATTATAAATGAGTTTATTCTAAACATTAATATATGAAATAATTTAATAATAATAATTAATAAAATAGATATTAGACACGGGTTTAGAATGTGACGCCTTTTGAAATTTTGTAATTTGTAACTAAGATTATTAATGAATATAATTTAAACATCAAATAAAAAATTATTTAATATTTATAATAATTAATAAATAGATTAGACATGTACAAGGTACGGGTTGAGAATATGTTATTTTAATTTTTATTTTAGATTTAAAATTAAATAATTATCACAAATAGTTTTTATATTTATCTTTTGATAAGTCCCGTATAATACACGGGTGTTAAACAAGTATATATTTATACAAACCTCCTAATGTATGTGTCTGCTTCGTATGCTACTGTTAGAAGAGTTTTAGTGGTGATGAATAAATCATCGGGTTCATGGCTCGGTTTTATCGGAAATCGATTCGATTGAAGTATTCAATGTGTTTCAAGCTTTGAAAAGTAAGGGAAATTGAAAATAAAGCAATTAAACTAACTAAATTAAACTAGGAAATGAAATTGCATGTTTGTAGAATGCCTCGTCGGATGGCTCAATATGTAAATGCAAGTAAGTAATGAAAATAAGCAAGAAAATGCAATGTTTCACCAAGTACAAGCATGCAAGCACAAGGTACAACTATGCATAAAATCCTAAATAATACAAATTACCAAAAGTTGAAAGTATGGATGTAAAGAGCAATAGAAATTAACTAGAAAGTTCAAAACTTTAAGGAAAATAACAAGCAACAAAGAGTAGATCTAAGATTTAACCTAAAACTATGAATGAAAATAAAATTACAAATAAAGCATAGATAAAACTCAAAATCAAGACGATCCAAGAGCCGATCTATGATTTAGATGTGTCACTCATCTAGATTCCATAGCCAATTCATAAGTTTCATCATGAATTCAAGGTGCTAAGATAAAAAGCATAAAATGAAGAGCAAAGCATGGAAATGAAGAACAAGCATAGAAATAAAGCATAAAACATGAAATTGAAAGGAAACTTACTTGAATTAAAGGAAAGAGTAGCAAGCTTGAATTAAATTGCATCAAAAGTAACAATCCAAAGGAGTATTTGGATTCTTCTTAGACTTACAAACCCAAGGCCAAGCATGAAAGTAAATCTAAATCTAGAAAATAAATTACATCAAAACTTGAAATTGAATCTAAAACCTAAGAGAGAGAAATTAGATCTTAAAAACTAGAGAGAGGATTTTTAATCCCCAAACCCATGCTTGGGTTGGGAGAAAATGAGAGGTCATCTACAAAAATGAGAGTTGTGTCGTATTTATACTAATTTTTATTGGGTTTAAATGGGTCAATTTGGGCTTTTTAGGCTTAATTTCACGAATTTGATCAAAATTGACCAGTTTTGACCAAGATGGCTCAAGGTGGCTTGGTCTGGGTGAGCTTGGGTGTGATGGGGCTGGCTGGGGCGTGGCTGGAGGCCTGGCACGATTCTGGGCGAGCTTGGGCTGCGTTTTGGGCGAGAATTCGGGCGCCACTCTGGGCTAAGCTGGGCGCAAATCTGGGCTAAGCTGGGCGCCACTCTGGGCTTGCCTGGGCTGGAATCTGGGCGCGAAACTGGGCTCTGAAATGCTGCCTAGAAATCTGCCTAGGGGTGCTTGCGTGAAAATGGGCAAGCCTGGGCAAGGCTAGGCCACCATTCCAGAATGTTTGCTCCCTTTTAAGCTTGTTCTTGGCACCAACTTGGGCATGCAAATAGGCAAGGTTGGGCTTGAATTTTGGTCTCCATGCCTTAACTTGATTTTAAAATCATTAAGCCACCTATTAAAAGAGAATTTTAATTATTAAAACCCAAGAATTACACCAAACCTCAAGGTAATTGAATCAATTAACCCATTAAAATATAAAATTAACAAGTTAAGTGAAAAACAATAAAACAAGAAAAACCACATAAAAACTTAATAAAATTCTATTAAAAACTACTAAAATTAACATAAAAGTCTAACTAAAAATACTAGGAAAAATACAACAATTACATGCAAAACAGCTACGCTTGGATAATAAATATTTTTGGTGTTTCGGTTGCTTATGTGTAATCAGAGCCTAATATATACCTAATTTAATATTTTTATTTTATTGTATCTTGCCTAATTTAATATTTTATTTTTTTTTATATTTAGCATAACTTAATAGTTTTTTTATATTTTTTCTAATTCAATAATTTTCTTTCATACTCCTAATATAATAACATAAATAAGTCATATATAATTAGTAGAAAAAAATCTAAATTAATTATTTTAATTAAAAGATAAATTGCATATGAAATAATTAAGTAATTACAAAAAAAGTTATTATGAAAATAATTAATTAAATTGTATTTATAATAAAAGTTGAAATAATTTAATTTTGAAACTTTAAACATTCTGTATATGTAAATTATGATATATTTGCAATAATTGGAGTATGTAACTAAATATTAGTAATGAGTTTAATCTAAATATAAAAAAAATAAAATTATATAATAATAATTAATTAATACTTTTTACACAATGACACAATGCGAGAAGGTTTGGGAGTATGACACATTTTGAATTTTTCAAAGTATATAACTGTAATGACAAACAGTATTAATCTAAACAAAAAAATTCGCCGATGGCCTTGATCCGTTGGGAAGTGATTTGCCAACGAATTGTTGACGGATATAGCCATAAGAAATGTCATTTTTTTTAGTGTTTTATTTATTATTTTATTTAAAATCTTAAAATATATTTTGTTTGAATTTTAATGACTATTATTTTTTTATTTGATCTGTCATGCCACCAGCGTCCGTGGTGAATTTGAAAAAAATATATTCAATATTGTAAAAATCAAAATATACAAATGTGAGACTATTGTTTGATGCAATTTATATGAGGATGATAGTTTTACGGTATGTTTATCTTATTTATTATTTTTAATATAGATTAGAGACTAGTTAAAAATGTAATATCTTTTGAATTTTTATAAGTATGTATATAATTATTAACAAATTTAATCTAAAAATTAAAATATAATATTAATCAATAATAATAATTAATAAACTGAACATGACACGGGTTGAGAACACATCCTTTCAATTTTTTTTAAATTTAAAACTTTATAATTTTTACAAATATTTTTCATATTTAGTTTTTTATAAATCTCGTGTAATACACTGGTGTTAAACTAGTATATATATATAAGGGACTTCTACGGTGACGTGAGGGTACCATTCCCTACGTAATCAGAATCATTTGATCAAAAGTTGGTTATGGATAATACTAAGATCAAATGATGTAAATGCAGGGGGCTGGGAGGTATGGTGCCTTCACGGCACTGTAGTCATTTCCATATATATATATATATATATATATATATATATATTATATTATTTTTTTACATATATTATTCTCCATTTAATTCTAACTTGTTTTAGTGTCAAATCCATCCCATCCTCTTATTTCAGTTTGTCACCCGCAATCTTTCAAAGCCCCCAAAAAACACTCATAATTACATAATAAACGCACAGTAAATCAATTCATCTGCACCTTTCTGAAGCCTCCAAATCCAAGTTAAATTCCAAATGCCAAGCCTTCTACGTTCATGTACAATATACTAAACCACACCAAATCAAATCAAAACCAATTGCCCAAATTCTGACAAACCAAATTCAAGCCGAATCACGACTCGATTCAACCCAGTCGCACGAACTACTGAATCGACTCAGTCTAGCTACACGATCGAACCCAAGAATAAGAACTCGTTGATTTACACCCACTAGTATTCAAGTTGAGTATGACCCGAATCTGGTCTGAAGACCTAAGAACCCATTGATTCTAGATCCTGTGACTCGCAGCCCGAAGTCACCATTCTAGCCCCGAACTGTTTTTTTTCAGCGCCATGAGCCGATTGATTGTGATTCTGAGGAAATCGAAATCCCTAACCCAGAAATTTTCCTCATCAAATTCGAGGGAATGGAAGACATTTTCCACTCATTGTGGGTTTTCTAGTGAATCTCAATCAAGATTCTACTCTTCATTTTCGAGATTTAGTTCTAATGTAAAAACTTCGATCACGAGAAGCTGTGTTGGCTGTGGACTAAGGACGCTGCTTCAAAATAATTGTAAGGTATTTGAATTACTTGCTCCTGTTTTTTTGTTTTTTTTTAAATAATTATTTATTAAATGTTTGAGTATAGTATTTATTTTGTGTTTAATAAGTTGTGATTATTCGTTTTAGGATGAAGAATAGAAATTAAAAGTAAATGGAACTATTTTCTTTTACGAGTTATTTAATGTTCAAAATTGATCTTGGTTTTTGCATATATGATATGGCTGTGGGTAAACTCTATTATGGCTGCTCTTTGATATTATTGCTACACTATTAACTCGGCCATGATTTTATCTTGGTGTTAATTCTAGCCAAAGCCTCTGCTAATTGAATTTTCAAAACACAGTTGCAGTAAATCGGCACAATTAATTTCTGTATGTTCATTGGATATGTTTGCTTGATCGGATCATATATAAATAAAATCATTTGCATATTTTTATTCTTGTTTTTGGCAGATCAAGGTTAAGGTTGGTTGTCCTCTGAGATGCTCAAAATATAGTTTATCTAATTGCATAGTCGTGCATTCAATACTTCTGCACAAACATTTTTCTTGCAGCCTCATTTTACTTTTTTATTATTTTCTTTTATAGTTCTTTCAAATGTTTTTTGGAATCTGATCATGCAGTGGCTTTCTAATTAGACTGTAAACCAGTAATAAGAAATTCCTTTCTGTTTTTAAAGCATTTATAAGCCATCATCCAGGAATTTCTCCACCGTGGCTTCTGTTTCTACAAAAAAGACAGAAGGATTGAAGCTTCTTGTTACTGCTGGGCCTCATGCTCAGAAAGCAGTTGGTATTTGGCTTTTTGTATCTGCTGCTTGGGTCTTTAGTATGGTTGATACTCGGTGGTGTCACGCGACTGACCAGATCTGGCCTTTCACGCGACTCGGTGGAAATTCACCGGCAGTCTCCCTCCTCTCTCGGATGAGGAATGGTTGATTGAATTTGAAATATATAAGCAATCCCCCGAATACAAACGGTAATTGAACTGTCGCTATCTTCACTTTGCTTTTGTTCACTTTACGTATCCCATTGTAAKTTTGGGTTGCATGCTCAGTGAGCTACATATTTCTCATCATGAGCAAACTATRCAGATTTTAGTCTATAACTGTTGTGAGTTAATTATGTGAAATTTGTGGTGAATCTATTCTTGGCTGTTGCAGAATTAATAAAGGGACGCATCTTGATGATTTTAAGTTCATCTATTGGATGGAGTATGCTCATCGTATGTGGGGAAGGGCATTGGGTATAATGTTTGCATTGCCCTTTTCATACTTCCTTAGGAAAGGATATATCACACCCCAATTAGGATTTAGAGATTTAGGCTCTCTGTACTGTTTGCCCTTGGCGCTGGGCAGGGATTAATTGGCTGGTGGATGGTCAAGAGTGGTTTAGAGGTGACAACTGAAAATACTATGTTACCTTAACTTAGATACAGCATTTTAATAAATGTTTTTTTTTAAAAATAATTTCTTTCTTTCTTTTAGGAACCCATATCCGAGTATGCTGAGCCAAGGGTAAGCCCTTACCGGCTTGCAGCTCATTTACAGTGGACTATTTTGGACGGCTCTTTCTGTTATTGAATCCTTAGCTTGGGTTCAAGGGGCAGCAAAAGTTAAGGGTGCGATTGGAAGCGAAATTTTTTTTCTTTTTGTCTCGCTGAAAGAAATAATTTGTTTGACTTTTTAAAAAGTCATTACAAAACCCTTTCACCAAACAGACTGCAATTGAATGTACTCCGCCTTAATTTATTCCACCCTCTTCCCTCATTTACACTTGGCCCTAATTATTTTTCCCCTCTTTYATCCTTTACCTCACATCAAAGACRGAAGACGGCCACAAGGCCATTCGCCTGGTCTGTAGCCCAATTAATTTATACTCCAACAACCCGTAAGGAAATCGATCACATTGGAGCCGCTCGGATTAATTGCTAAATTTATTGCGCTTCTTTGGATCTATAAAATCGCAAAAGGTGGAAAGTCTCATGGCGGAGTTTCAGTTTGGGGAAATATCTCCACCAGTTCAGAGAGTATTATTTGTTGAGGAGGCGACGGCGACTATTAACGAGGACAGTTCCGGCAGTCCTAGCGTCAACTCTCCATCGCGGAAACGACGGAAGGTACTYGTCTATTATCTGATGAAAATTATTTTTAGCCGATATTTAATCCCGATTTTCCGATGATARGGTTAAAAAATATGACGATTTATTGTGTAGCTCATCATCTAACGCCCMAATTGGAAARATGAATGCGATTTCGTGTGTTTCATCTAACTATGTTCACCAGATTGAAAAGCGACGACCGTCGTCGTGCGGTTGTGTTCGGATGGGCGCGAAAGCAAGGTTGATCGACCGGGATAAGCGGAGCACATTTTTCATTATTGTTGCGCTTGGGGATATTTCCCAATATCATTGTCCAAAAAGCGATGGGTTTAATGTGATTAAGACCCACCGATAATCAATTTAACCCCCTCAGTGTTCTAATATTTGTCAATGACATTATGATCAGTCTCATATGTTATGCTAGTTTCGGCGCCAACCCTTAGTGTGAAAAATAAATTGATGGATTTCTATGGTATTGTAATATTTCTTTTCTTTTCTAATGCAATGAGTTTCTGGTAAGAAGAGAATTTAATTTGTATGTGATTACTACTACCCTGCTTATCACTTTTGCTGAGTGGATGTAATATAAACTAGGCCCACCGATGATAATTTAGAACATTGATATCATAATATAAATTATGAAGTGAAGTGCCCACCGAGTAAAGATTGCATGGCCCAAAATATCTGCGCAAAAATGAAGGGCCCGGTTACTTTCAGAAGCTGCGGGCCCGTTATTTGTGACTGAATAACTTGACGTCAAACCATTGTTAATGATTTCAACTTCGGAATTTGAACTAGCGAACCATTTCCAATCACTTATTCACCAAAAAATTTTTCCTTCCCAGTCATATTTTCACCAAAATATTTCATTCACTAGAAAAAAATAGATTTCATTTTTTTTTAGCTAAACGAAACAAGACGAGATAAAACGGTTTCCAATCGCACCCTAAGCGTCTTGCGCTCCCTGTAAGTATTCTTGTTGGGATCACTGCCGTCTCAGGAGCATTTGTTGCTGGAAATGACGCCGTATGTAACTTGTCTTTTTTTTCCTTTTCTCATTCTTTATATGCATGCTTTCAGAATAGACCATGCATTTATATAATTACATATAAGCTGCATTTGGTATTTCCAGCTTCGCGCATTTAATACTTTTCCCAAGATGGGTGATGCATGGATACCGGAGGATGTATTCAACATGAAACCGCTAATACGGAATTTCTTTGAAAATACATCAACTGTGCAAGTAATTATTTGTGTTGAATATGACAAGCTAGTTTTAAGCCATGGAATATGTGAATATATAAATTAAGAAAAAAAAATGATGGCCAATAGTGTACGAAGATTAGTTAAACTGCCCCATTGTAATTACTTAAACGTATGTGAAAAGATAAATGGTGAGCACTAAGCTGATTACTTATGGATTTTGTTAGGTTGAAATACTTTACATGCAGAAACGTAATCAGTTCTCGTTTAATTGATGAGAATTTCAAACAGTACTACATTTGGTTCGTACATGGTATTTGCAGTATATAACTCAATTGAACTTGACCGTAAATTTCAGATGAGAAACAGTCGGTTGAGGAACTTGGATCTTGACATCCTCCAAAGTGAGATTTTTGAAATCCTTGGGATTCCAAATATTTAGAAACTCAAATTTGCAAAACTTTTCCTACTGGAATGGCAAACCATATAAGCTTTAAATAAAAATATATTGAATTACAATTATATCCTTCAAAAATGAGTTTAAGTCACATCTCCCCCGTGTTTTTTTTTCATTGTGCACAACCATTTGGGTTTTTGATATGATTATACTTTATTCAGAACGTACAACTTTGACAATGATTGCACATCACGTATGTGGTAACAAGACTTAGATCACATACTTCATGTGTGTGCAGGTGACCATAAATTAGTTTATCCCACCGACTCTGCAGCTTTAATTAAAAACAAACTCAAGTATTTCCTAACCCTTTATAAGGCACTGTAATCCAGCGTGATTTACAATGTTTATTATTGGATATTAAAATAACGCTCAAATGTCTATCGTTGATTGGAAATAACACGCATTCCTTCATCAGATCCAGTTGCCTAGTTTAACAACTTAAATAATGTTTTCATTTTGGAAAGATAACTACTGGAATTATAAATTTAGTGACAATATAGTTTTCATGAGCCTTATATATAGATAAGAATCTGGTTGGGTCAGACTGCATGCATTAACTATGACGTTGCAGTGCTGAAGTATCTATATTCATGTTTGGTCCTCAAAGCTTTTTAGAACTAGCACTGCAAATTTTAAAGAATTCATTAATTGTGTTTTTCGTTTGTTTCTTTGTAAAACTCGGTGAGTTGTCCCAATTCAGTTACTTTCATTTTAATTATTATGTATTATGATTCAAACATGATAAAGACAGCAATGACACCATGGTTAAGTCCAATAACCTGAACTGTTTAGAGGTTGATGAATGGTTTGAGCCATGTAACAGAAATGAGTTAAAAGCTTTATTTAAAGGGAAAAAGATTGTAACCATCCTGTACTATACACGTTTTTTGAGTTTGCATCCTAACGTTTTTTTTTTGTAATTTAATGCATCCTGTACTTCAAAAAAATCTGAAAGTGCATCCTCCGACAAGCCAACTCGCCGAAACTCACCTAATCTCACGAGTGACATTGCATATTTTCAAACCCGTATACTTTAGGTGAGTTCCGGTGAATTTATTATTTATTTAAAACTAGTTCCGGTATATTTTATTAAATATGCAAACTCACCGAATTTATTATTTAATAAATAATAAATTTTATTTATTTAATAAAACTAGTTCCGGTAAACGTTAGGATAAAATATGGTTTGCATATTTATTTAATAAATTCTAGTTTTTATTTAATAAAACTAGTTTCTTTCTAAATTTTGTATAGTACAGGATGCACTTTCAAAATTTTGTATAGTATAGGATGCATTAAATTACAAAAAAAATGTTAGGATGCAAACCCAAAAAACGTGTATAGTACAGGATGGTTACAATCTTTTTCCCTTATTTAAACTTAATTCAAATGCATTGCGCTTCATTAATCAAATTGCAGAATGCTGCAATGGATGAAAACAAGTTAACGTGCTTTTGGACAACTCTAGAAATGAAACCTAAAAAACAAAACTCAAGTGAATTTTTATTTTAGTAATGCTTTACTTGAAAATTTTTGTCAGAGTGGTGTTGTTATATTTGATTGGTTGCTTCATGCAAGCAACATAAACTAATAGATGCTTCAACTTTCTAATGCTATTTTTGCTGAGAAGTTAATTAAGTCTTAGGAACCAACTTCAGTTTGGAATTAAAACCTCTTGGATAAGGTATTATTATGAGATGGTATATAATTAGATTAGCTAGACCTCTATGCATTAAAAAGTTCCGGCATTACTCATTTGATTTTACACCATTGGTTGTGCTTGTTCTTTAATATTAGGAATGACAATTAATTTGTTCTTGAATAATGGAAAATGCAATATTTTAACTATATTAACTAACGTTTTCTTAATCTGTGTGAAATAACTCTAGCCCTATCTCTGTGGGAGAATAAAGGGAGTGTGCTTTTTGGATATTAAGTTGCGTATGTTTTCTTCTCTTATGTATACCAGCTTGACCATCGAATACTCGCTACTGCAACCTTATTTTCTATTGGTGGCTTGTGGTGGTCAACACGGAAACTCAATATACATCCTGCAATACGAAGCACTGCGGGTATGGCTGTTCTTCAGGTACCACATTTAACTTATTTCTTTTGCCTCTGTCCCCTTCTGCTTTTGTATGACTGACTATCTTAGAAAGTCCTTTCTAAAGAAATTAGCATAAATGAGTCACGTGTGATAAGCTACCAATCAATTGCAGGTATATTACTTTTCTGCTGTTTGTTTTGTACTGGGTAAAGATATAATAGATACAATTCTCAATGTTGATAATCTTACAATTCTGCTTTATCTATTATTCTCTAAACTAGAAATAATCGAGTGGTGAAACTCACAAGTCTTGTCTTTATGAAGTATAAACCTCATCTTCTGAGTGTTTTGACTCAGCCTTTAATAAACTCATTTAGTTCCTTATAAACTCATTTATCTATTAATATGTAAGGAGTTTATGTCTCCATGTTTATAAGCTCCTTCAGAATCAATCTTAGTTTGAAGGTTTTAACAGACCGTTTGAGTTAGTGTCAATAATGTCTTAATAATAAGCTCTATAATAATATTACACACTTTCAAATCATATTTTTAAAGTAATATGTTATGCCTTATTAGTTCAAAGAAACTTGGTATAAATTTATGAGATACACGAGCTTATAAATTACTTTTTAAGTTAACATTCCTTTTAAGCAGCACCACCTGCTCTCTAGAAATTATCAATCAATAGCCCTTGTAAACTGAATAATATATTATCTCTAAATTCTTCCTTTTTTTCTCAATAAATCGAAGAAAAAAAAAGTTATGTTGACCACATGGCCGGTCAACTGGCCAAAGGTGGGGACTCATTTATGCCACCTCAAAATCACCTGAATAGATATAGCTCCATCTTCTTCTTTTCCTTCTATTACCTAATTTCATTCACATTAATGGGCCTGTTTGCGCATTCGCGCATTCGGAATACCGATCCGGTATTCCGAATACCGAATACTCGTTTGTTATAAAACTCAAAAATCAAATACTTAACAAAAAAAACTCTTACAACTAAATAATTAGATATTACTAAATACAATATTATAATACAACACCATCTACTTTTCAGACGTGATTTGACATCTACAATAAAAAGTAAAGGATTCTGAATCCTATACCAAACAAGAATTCTTACTATTTACAAAATTTTGAATATCCCAAAATTTTGAATATCAGGGATTCAAAATACCAACGAATGCTAGTCCAAACATGTATAGTTCTTGGGTAAGTAACAGTCCACTTTTTTCTTTTAATTATTATTATTTTCTCAATGCAGGTAACCTTGGGGATATCAACTCTTGTCTCATACGTACCAGTGTCACTAGGCACTGCTCATCAGGCTGGAGCACTAACTCTCCTAACCCTAATGATTCTTCTGAACCACACGTTGCGACGACCTTCATTACACCGTCTGAAAACACTTCCTTCTGTAGTGAAAACAGACTGAGAGTTAATGTGCACTTGTGTAATTACAATATTTTTAAGTGTAATTTTTCTTTCATGTTTGAAGAATTAGAATAATGTATTTACTGATGGAGCAACCTCCCTGATTTAAGAGTAGTGTGTGCTACACTTTCCATTCTCCTCCTCGGTGTTGCATGCAATAAGATAATACGAAGATCTTGCTCCAATTGTTGAGATTTTGACAGTAATGGCGTATCATATTTCTTCACATTTACTGTGCATCATAATATAATGCAAGAAATTTCACTATAAAGTAAATTATCTTACATTTTCGCACATAAAGTATAAAATTTTCAATATAAAGTAAGAACTTTTCTTACTTTTTTTGAATAGAAAATAAGAATTTGTTTTGTTTTTTTGGACTAAAATAAGACATTCCTCTATAAAGTAAGAATCTTCTTATTTTTCGAACATAAAGTAATATATTTTTCTTTTTTGGTTTATAGAAATCTCACTATAAAATAATAAGTTGCATATTTTTGTATAAGTGAGAAATACATAACATAATTTGGGAAACTTGTATTAACTGTACCATTCTTTTACCATGTTAACCAATATATTTATTTAAAAAGATTCCTAATTATAATAATCTAAGTAATATCACATAAATTTAGAGGTGGTGATGTGTTAATAATTGATTGACTCACAATACATGTGTATGGTAAAGTGAAGGTATTGTAAAGTTTTCCCATAATTTGCTATCAAGTAAGATTTCTTTTCATTTTTTTGGGCAAAAAAAATAAAAGAAATTGTGTTTAATAAGTAGAAATAAATAATAACATTTGCACATCAAGTAAGAAGTTTTTGCGATCAAGTAAATAATTTTTGTCATCAAATACGAATTTTTAGAACATTAAGTAAGAGATTTGTGAACATATAGTAAGAAATCCGGATAAATAATAAAAAGTTTTATGGCCCAAGAGATTTTTGAAAAAAAATAAAAAATCGCCCTTATTATTTTTTTTTTTGTGCAGCTGGTGTCTGCAGTGGCAGCAAGGGATCCATTATTATTATTATTATTATTATTATTATTTGATTTATTTTTATTAAATTTTTTTTTCATAATAGTGGTATAGCTCCATGAAGATTCTTATATCTTTGTGTCGACGAATTTTTTTCATGTATTTGAAAGACTTACCCATATTTGTAGTACTTGTAGATACATAAAATTTAGCATTTTGTTTATCATAATCATCACTTGAGTCTCATCAAGTGAGGCCTTAACCATCACTTTGCAAGCATGCCAATTCATTGCACACTATGCTATCTTATGCTCTATTTTTTATATGATCCTGAACTTAATATAACCACAACTTATCTTATTATTGAAGTTTACTGGATAAAACATGCAATGTACTTTCACATGGTCTATCAGGATTCATAAGAAATTGTATATGTTACTTTTGATAAATAAATAGAAGAACTCTGGCAATATTTTGTGCCTATGTATGTATGAATTTTATTTTTGACAATGCATTGAGGTTCAAGGCAGGTCCACTGTAAATCAGGTGATGATTTCATACACTGCTTGTTTAATTAGTTGGACACATATTAGCACTTTGAGGTATAAATGTTTAAGTAGATTTAATTATTAAAGAAATGGATGTTAAATTCTTAGGCTTTAACTTGTGAGTTGTAGGTATACAAGGTTTCATTATTTTGCCGGGACTTTTATGTTTGGTTCTTTGAATAAATTGTGCTCAATAATTTTTTTAATCCTTTTATAATTTTTTAAAAAAACTGTTTTCTCGGTCACTTATCTCACCGTAATTCGTTGATATCTAAAGACACTGCTCGTGACGATTCGATGGCTAAATACACAAAACTCTTGAAGGAAACAGCCCTAGACAAATTCGGAGGTGATAAACACTCGGTCAACATTGTCATGCCTTTCGAGAAGAGTAAACTTGCCGCTTATACCCTTAGTGCGATCTCTCCATGTATGAGGCTCTACAACTTCATTAGTAAGGAAACCCAAGCTCTCCTCAGCCCCGAGGTGAGTGACCATCATCACGTCTACAAAAAGTGGTTCTGCAGTCTTTCGTCCAAAAAATTTGAGGTTCGTCCGATGTTCTAATGGTTATCTTGTTACTTAAATAATGGTGGTATTGATGTGCCCTCGTCAGTAGTTGTCATGATGTTTTCTTGTGGGGGTATATACCAAAAACCCACCTCTAATTTTCTCTCAGGGAGGGCAGTAAGAGCTATAAGTCACTCATAGCCGGATAGACATATCCATCCCGCCGACTGAAGGACCGTTTCCGACGTCAACGCACCATTAACACCATCTTCTATTGGCTATCCAACCACTGCCAGCCCGCAACTTCCTTTGATTATGGTACGAATAAAATTTAGTTTTGATTTTGATTCTTTTAGTTTTTCTTTCGTACGAGTTTGTTTCTACTGATTTTAATAGCCTATGCAAGCAAGAAGATGTTCCAAGATCTTTATGTTTTTTGTTTTTTTTTCTGGACATGATTATGATTGTGGTGTGGGTTCCCCTTTCTTGCTTTTTCTATTTTTGTAACTTTTGTTTTTAGGTTTTCGACTGAATTTGGTAATTTGTTTAAATATGTAAGTATACAAATTGTTCTCCTCACAAGAGGGAGCTAGTTTAAATGAAATTTGCTGCAGTTTGTGTTAGAGTTGTAGATTGTGATTCTATCTTTCCATTTTATTTCTTGTATTTGCATTAGATTAGGGAAATCTTATTAAAGAAATGACACAGTCATATAAACAAAAATCACGTCTGATTTGGGTATTTAATAAATAAAATTAAAATAATTATTATTATTTGTAAGGATGAAAGATAACACCGTGTTTATTAATTTTTGGAAAAATGTGTTATTTTGTCATTTCTCTTATATATTTGTTGTTGTCTTAATTATTTTTGAATAATATAGAAAGTTAGCCTTCATAAACTCATTTTGTTGAGTTATGTTTTGACTGGACTTCACAAGATTGAGGCTGTAGCTACATTTGAAGAGGCGAAGAAGAGAAATCAAGAGAAGCGTTGGAAGGACCTAAAGACACACACACACACACACAAATATTGAGGAACAACTCGTGGGTATGTGTGTTCTTGATAAGTTTCTTGAATTGACGAAAAAAAATACTTAAAGTCAAATGGCGATCTACGTATATATGGTTGTGTGTTATTTTTCTTTTGTTTTTGCTCTACGATTCGTACGAATTAAATTTGTGAGTTTTCTATTTATATTGATGTAGATAATCTACGGATGTGATTGTGGTTTATTACTTTAAATGATGAAATCTATTTCATGAGTTATGCAAAGTGTGGCGCATAAATCAATTGATATGAAAGTAATTGGTTCAGTTCTTTAAAGGGCTCCAAAGTTCTTTTTTTTTTTTTTTTTCTCCTGAACATAAACCAAATGACTGTAGGGTGGAAATTATTAAATTTAAATATTAATTATATTTGGGTCTTAGACATTTAAATTTCTAAAGTGGTTTGTTGAATTCATTTCAGGTTCATGCCGAATGATGAAAAATAGAAGGTGAATTTGCATATCATTTGCATTCTCAACTACGCTCTCAACTACATCTGAACGAAGAATGTAGTTTTTTTTTTGCCTTTTAGTTTAGGGAGTTTATTTATGACATTATACATTTCTGTATAGAATAGGTATATTAGAAAATATATTTTTGCCAACTATTGCTTAGACCATCTTGTGATTTGTAAATTTACAGTGTAGAACATCTTGTGATTTGTAAATTTACAGTCTGGTTATGAATGTTATAGTAAATTATAAATGTAAAAAGAATAAATTATTATTTATTTATTTTTTATAAATGGCACTTTTCTGTGAGTTAATATTACAACTTGTACCGTCATATAATGATTACATATTTGTCACTTAAAGCAACTCATTTGTGATGATTAGCAAATCACCATATAAACCCATCCAATGACAATATATTTTGTCACCATATGTTCCATTAGATCATATCGAACATATATCTTTCTTGATGATTATAATATTCATCACTGATTGTTACCTTTTTGTGACAAATCACCTTTCATACTAAATGGTGACACGTTCTTTTGTCATTGTATATATAGTTGTTCAGTGACGACCAATATTTCATCACTATAAAACAAATCTTTCGTGACGAATAATATTGTATTTGACAAATGTGTGACAATCGGAGCATCACTATAGGTCAATGAATATCGTCACTATAATTAAGTTTGTCACTGAAAGTTGAATAATTTGATGACAAAATAAGATTCCGTCATTTAAACTGGTAAGATAAGGTGAGGTCACTTGCTAATAGTAATGTATAAGAACACACCAAAGAATAATAGACAAAATGTATAATCAAAATGCAAACTAAGTGTAAAAAACATTGTTCTGTCTTGATAGTGATGTTGTAAACAAATCATAAAACAAAACATCGGACATGGAGATAATGCTTCAAACAATATATATTAAAAAAGATATTTAAAAACATAAACATCCTGTTTAGATATTAAAAAAATACATCATTAACTCCATCAGGTATCTGTTCCTATAACACTAGGAATATGTTCTAAAGATGTAAAAAATCTATTACCATAACTTGTGGGTTTGTTATTCGGAAAACGCATATCAAATAGTGGACACAACAAACAGTTTAATTTGCCCAATTAATAAAATAAAACAACAACAAGAAATTAACTATAATCTTATAATGGTCGAATAATGAATATTATTATTACGATAATAATGGAATAAATAACACAATATTTACAGTAATGCATATATACCAAGTGATCGAAGAATTCTTAGCACTCTAAGAAATCTTCTCTGCAATAGTACGGAGTCGATTGTAGAGCGGTAAGTTTTTTCCGAGTCGTGTATCTCGAGGATAGATATTATCGGCGGTCGGTGTTTTTTACTTACTCTCTTGTTAAGCTAAATTACACTAATCTAAACTAAGAAAGCATTAAGTCATTGGTTTGATTTGAGTTTTGAATTTAAAAGAAGACTTTAATAAAAATAATGAAAATGAGGGTTTAGGGTGTTCGGTTCGTCTCCACGATCAATCGGTTTTTGCCGAGCACTTAATCCACGATTCGGGGTGTCAATCCCAAATGTCGATCAAGTATTGGGGTCGTCAATCCCAATTCTCAACAAATTCTGATTAATGGTTCTAAACGAACTTAAACCCCAAACCCGTAATTACTAAATTAATTGCATCCAATACAAATTAAAGCTTGTTTGAAAGTAATTAACCTAATTAACAACATTACATGAATGAAAATTTACTAACTAAGAAGGCTTGCACATTGAAGGGGAAATTGGAGGGAATTCAAAAGTTTTGAAATTGAAAATGATCAAAAGCATTAAATTGAAAGAGGGTCAAATTTACCAAAGAGGAAAAGTTCATACATCTTTCAAGAGCCAAAAGTTTATCGAACTAAAAGAGGTAAAAAGCTTGAAAATGAAAGCATCCATGGAGTTTGCAAGAAAATAAGAACAACATAATCTAAAACTAAACCACCCACATAAAAATATTAACCTAACAAGAACAACAACAATAATAACAACACAAGAAAGTAAGGGAAGGGACACTACCAATTTGAATTGAACACTAAATCTTCAAATCTAGATTACATCCACAAGAGCAAATCAAAATCTTCAATACAACAAGGAGCAACAAGTATAGGTGATTGTCACCCTCTTCAACACTTGCCAACTAAAACTAACCTAACTAAACTAACTACTAAGCTAACTAAACTACATAAGCTAAGAATTAGGCTACGGTTTTGAATTGCAAGAAAATGTAGAGGCTTGGAGGAGATGGAACTAGTCCAAAACCACCAAGGAGGGTTGTTTTTTTTGTGAATAATGGTTGAGAATCATATATGGGTAGATAAGGGGCAAAATGGTCTTTTTTCCGCCAAAATCACACATCCTCAGCATTTCAGTCGATCGACTGACTTGTTCAAACGCCCCAAACTTTCTGCCGAGCAGTCGATCGACTGACAAAAATACAGAATTAGCCATCGATGTCTTCATATGAAATCTAGCCCTTCCTCTCGGATTTCATTTGGAATTTGATTTGTGCCATTTGGAATTTTCCTCCGAGAGTTATGATCTTCGCACCAAAACCTGCCACAAGCGAGGACACGGTAAACCGTCTCCACTTAAAGCTGCTTTTTACCATTCTTAAACTCAGAATTTGGGATTATTGTAAACACAAGAGTTTTAGACATTTCTCTCAGCTTTCCAGTTATATAAGGTGGAGGCAAATGGCACAAGTGGTTTTGGAGTTATGCTTGCATTACGACAACTGAAACATCCACCAAGCGAATGCATGAGGTGACAATGAAAATGGCCACATTTCTCGTCATTTCCTGTCGATCCTCGCACCAAAGACATGTCGTGGATTAGCAATGAGTGTCTCGGGTTTGAATCATCTTCCGACCTCATCGTGGGCCCACTTTGACCAAAATTGACCTTCAAAACAAAAAAACTAAGAAAAAACTAAGAAAATATAAGAAAACTACTAAAAAAAAACACTACAAAACCTAAAACTAACAAAATAGGCCAAAACGACTCCTAATACCCATAAATGCAAGCAAAACACATGCAAACGCAACACAAAAAGGTAACAAAAATGCGTACAAAAAAGTACAAATCAACCACCCCACACTTAGAATGATTGCTTGTCCTCAAGCAATACTAATCTAGAATTACGAAAATATCCTCCGGATGATCCTAAACTAATGCACAAACCTAATTCGAGACGTCGTATGCTACAATGCTTGTTAACTTGGCTAAAAGGACGACAATGATGCGTTGACAAATAAAGTTTAGATCGACTCCCGAAACCTAAAAGTACTAGGTAACCCTCCAAGTCGGTCCCCTCGTCCTTGCCCCGGCTAAGGTCTATCCACGGTCGAACCGTTAATCGGCTCCCTACTAGCCCCGATCGTCCACAACTCTCTTTAACAAATAAAATCTAAAAAAGGAAAAAGAGGAGTTTATTTCTTAATAACTACAAGGATTTATAACTTATCCTTGTTTATTCATCATCTTTTCTCTTTTTTTTTTTCTCTTT
>BMAC01001190.1:248358-276832 GCA_014905375.1 Phtheirospermum japonicum | reverse complement strand
TATATATAACAATTATATATATAATAATATATTAATCATATATTTAATTATACATATAACATAAAAATATATATATATAACCATTAGCAGTAATTGTTTAATATGTTAATATATATATATATATAATTATTATATATATGTTTAAATATGAAAACGTAACATGCTCGTTCGATTTTAAGAAAATCGAATTATTTCTATTTATTAAAAAAAAAATAAAAATTAAAACATTGTTTGAATTAATTGATTATAAAATTGAACCGTCGTCAATTGAATTCGATTCAATTATTTAAAAATTTTTGTTTTCCGCTGCGCGACGGTACCCTCGATTCCCAACACAGCTTACCCGAGAAGACGAGCTCACGAACAAAGTGATAATCAAGATCAATATGTTTAGCCCTCTTATGTGTCACCGGACTCTGACTTGGAAAGATGGCACTCTTGTTGTCACACAAAAGAATAGGCTCAGAAGACGGAAGAGATCTGATCTCATGAAGCAAATTCGTAACCCAAACCAGTTCTGCCGCTGCATTAGCCATAACACGATATTCAGACTCATAACTGGAACGAGCAATAGTTGATAGTTTCTTGGCACTCCAAGAAATGAGATTTCCCCCAAGGAAGATAGAGTACCCATATGTGGAACGACGAGTCTCAATGAATTGAGCCCAGTTAGCATCTGAATAACCCAAGATGGAAAAACTCAAATTCCTTTTGAAAGCAAGGCCATAGTGCACGGTACCCTTGACATAGCAAAGAATCCTCTTTACCGCCAAAAAATGATCATCCGTAGGCGAGTGAAGGAATTCACTGACCGAGTTAACTGCATAGGAAAGATCCGGAAAAGTAATAGTCAAATACTGGGGAGCTCCAAAAGAGACTTGTACAAAGTAGGATCACGAAACGAAGAGCCGTCACGAAGAAGTGATTCTCCTGCTGCCAAAGGAGTGGAAATGGGCTTAACATCCAACAACTCAGCATGGTCAAGTATTTCATGTGCATATTTCGCCTGCCCAACAAATAGACCATTGGAAGTGTACAATACTTCAAGCCCAAGAAAGTAATTAAGACGACTAAGGTTCTTAATGGTAAGCTCACGAAGTGTACGAGAGATAAAACTGTGCAATAAAGTAGGATCATTCCCTGTAATGATAATGTCATCCATGTAAAATAACATATAAATGATAGAGGTACTTTTGTGAAAATGAAAGACAGAAGAGTCACAACGACTTTGAAGAAAACCAAGGCTCGATAAAAACGTGATGAACCTCTAAAACCAAGCAACAGGAGCTTGACGAAGGCCATATATAGCCTTTTTCAATTGACAAACATGATCAGGAAACCGTGGGTTAACAAAACCAGGAGGCTGAGATATAAATACGGGTTTGTTAAGGACGCCGTGAAGAAATGCATTCTTGACTTCAAGCTGATGAAGAGGCCAACTGTGCTGAACAGAGAGAGATAAGATAATCCGAACAGTAGCAGCCTTAACAACTGGACTAAAAGTATGATGGAAGTCAGTGCCAGGAATCTGTGTAAAGTCTTGAGCAACAAGACGAGCTTTATGACGCTCAATGGAGCGATCGGCATGGAACTTTGTACGAAAAACCCATTTTGAACCAACGATGTTTGTGCCAGAGGGACGTGGCACTGTTTTGCATGTAATTGTTGTATTTTTCTTGTGTTTTTAATTAGAGTTTTATGTTGATTTTAGTCGTTCTTAACCAAGTTTCATTAGGTTATTCGTTTATTTTCTCGTTTTGTTGTTTTTCGTATTTCTTGTTAATTTTATATTTAATTGGGTTAAATGGCTTCAATTAATTGGAGGTTTAGTGTAATTCTTGGGTTTTGATATTCAAAATTCTTATTTTCATAGGTTAAGGCTTTAAGGGCCAAAGTTCAAGTTAAGCCGTGCCCATTTGCATGCCCAAATTGGTGTCAAGAGCAAGCTCCAAAATAGCTAACATTCTGGAATGGTGGCCTAGCCTTGCCCGTTTCCTTGCCCAAATCCACGCCTAGCCATGGCGCAAGAATAGGCATGATTTCAATGCCCAAAATCACGCCCAGGCGGCTGTCAGCACGCCCGCGCACAGTGCCAGCACGCAGCGCCCGCATGCCTGCTTGCCAGTGCCCGTGTAGCCCCACGCCCGCCAACGCCCAGCGTCGCCCATTTCAGCGCTAGGCCACGCCCAAAGTCACGCCCACTTCGACGCCCATTCCCTTGCCTAAAGTTGCGCCCGCCTTTTCCCATCCGCCCACGTCAAGGCCCCAGCCTGCCGGGATTTCAAGTGGCTAGGAAGGTCAACAAGGGTCAATTTTGGTCAAACTCGGGATTTCAAGCCTTTTTGGCTAATTTGGCCCATTTAAACCCAATTAAACCTATTATAAATAGAACCTTACTCTCATTTTTGGAAGGATCACACATTCTCCCAACCCAAGCTTGGGTTTGGGATTAAAAACTCTCTCTCTAGATTTTAGATTTAATTTGCAAGCTTTTCTTGGGTTTGTAAGCTCAAGAAGAACTCAAGTACTCCCTCGTATTTTATTTTGATTGTAATTTCATTCAAACTTTTGGATTCCCTTTTAAATTCAAGTAAGTTGTTCTTCATTTTCATGCTTGTTCTTCAATTTATGCTTTTGCCTTAGCTCTTTGATTTCTTGTTGGATCTTGTGAATCGTCCATGGAATTTAGATGAGTGACACGTCTAGATCATAGATCGAGTCTCAAATCATTTTTATTTTAAGTATTTCATATGTTTCATGCTTGTTCTTCATTTTATGCTTTTTGCCTTAATTATTATAATTGTTGCTTGATCTTGTGAATCGTCTATGGAATCTAGGTGAGTGACACACCGAGGTCATAGATCGAGTCCTTGATCATTTTTATTTCAAATATTTCATATGCTTTATTTATGATCTTGTTTTCATGCATTGTTTGATGCTAAATCTTAGATCTACTCATTGTTGCTTGTTATTTTATGTAAAGTTTCAGACTTTGACGTCAACTTTTCTTCCTCTTTCCATTTCAATTTTTGTTAATTTGCATTTTTATTGATTTTATGTTCATGCAAGTAAAGCCACTCCAGATGCTTTGCTGCAGACTTAAAACCATGAGGTTCAAGTGGCAACAAGTGCAGATAGAAGAGTCGTGGTTGCCAAGTTAACAGGATAATGAGGCTTAAAAATACCAACCCGTGCCCTAGTGACCATAGGATGACATCCGGTAGATGGTGTGACGATAGGAGGAGATGCGGCCGAAGTCGAGGTGGATAGAGGTGTCTCGGTTAAACCTTCTGTTGTACCATCCGACTGGATTCGTGCAGGCATCCGATCGGATACATCGTCGGTTAAACCTTCTGTATTACCATCCGTCTAGATTGGTGCAGGTTTCCGATAAGATACATCGTCAGTAGGGTCTAGACTGGGCACAATAGGATGCTGATCCTAGACTGAAGCAGACGGTAAAACGGGCTGGAACTTGGCTGAATCATCTGGAATGATGCACACAGGTGTAATAGTAGGAGAAAGGTCACGCTTGAGCGACGAAGCAAGCCGCCTGGGTTGAAGCGTTGTCAGAACAACAACTGGTAAGGTGCAGGCCGTAGTATCCAAGAAAATAGAGAGGTCCAAATCCGAAATTGAAGTTGTAGATGAGGTCCTATAGAATGGAAAGCACTGTTTGTCAAATTGAGCATGACGAGTGGTGAAGACTCTTGATGAGTCAGGATCATAACAACAGAAACCCTTGTAGATGYTGCTATAACCCAAGAAAATACACGGTCGACTGCGAGGTTCTAATTTAWTASCAGCATAGTATCGAAGATAAGGAAACACATGACAACCAAAAGGTTTAAAAGTGGCATAATTCGGAACATGGCCAAATAGAAGCTGAAAAGGAGAAGTGTTATGGAGAAGTGGGGAAGAGAGCCTGTTAATGACAAAAATGGCGGTATCAAAAGCATCAAACCAAAGGGATGCAGGAGCATGAGCATGAAATAACATAGATAATCCAGTTTCAGATATGTGGTGGTGCTTACATTCGGCCCTACCATTTTGCTGAGGCGTGTAGGGACAAAAAAGCCGATGGTGAATTCCGTTTAAATTTATAAAATCAAGCACTTTTGAGTTCACAAATTCAGTACCACCATCGCTTTGAAAAATCTTCATTTTACGAGAAAATTGAGTGCAGACAAATGCATGAATATGGACCAATACATCATAAAACTCATTCTTAGTACGTAACGGATAAATCCATGAGAAATGAGAGAAATCATCCACAAAGGCAACATAATAACGAAAGCCATCAGAAGTAGAAACAGTTGCAGGCCTCCATAAATCACAATGTATTAAATCAAGAACATTGTTAACGCGTTTTTCATTTAATTGAAACGAAAGTTTCTTGCTCTTTGCTAACTGGCAAGAAGAGCAAACACTGGGACTCGACAATACTAAAGTAACAGATAAATGACCAAGTTTATTTAATAACGAGATAATAGAAAATGGATCCTAAGCGTAAATGCCACAAATCAAAACTAGCCTTCAATACTTTGTTCCGGACTGCTGCCACCAATGYCGGGATTCCCTTATCAAACAAGTAAAGTCCCTTATCACACCTTCCCTGAGCCAGAATTTTCTTTGTCACCTGGTTCTGAATCACAAAGAACTTATCAGAAAATGTGACATCAACRGGAAAATCRGATGTTAATTTATTGATGGATAAAAGATTTTTGGTGACATGAGGCACCACCAAAACATCYAATAACTGAACATTTGCAGACAATTGWTAAGAACYAATATACGAGATATMTAAAGCATTTCCATTACCAACAATGACAGAACCGTTACTAGAATAAGGTTYGTAGGAGTCCAATGTGGTAGATGATCGAGGATTTCTTAGCACTYTAAGAAATTGTCTCCGCAATAATATGGAGTCGATTGTARAGTGGTAAGTTGAATCCCGAGTCGTGTCTCTCGAGAATTGATGTTATCGACAATCGGTGTTAATCTCTTGTTAATCTAAATTACACTAATTTACTCTAAGAAAGCAATAAGTCATTTGGTTTGGGTTTGAGTTTTTAGATTCTAATGCTTGAGTTGAAATGGAAGCTTTGAAAACACTAAAGTGGTGGAAGCTTGCAAGTTTTTGGAAAGAGAAAAGGGAGGGAAATTCAAAGCTTTAAAGTTTAAAAGAGAACTCATGGTCAATAAAACTAATCTTCAAACGGGAAAGGTGATCGGCGACAACATTCTCGYACCCCTTCCTATCTTTAATCTCCACATCAAACTCTTGAAGAAAAAGTATCCACCGAATTAGCCTTGGCTTTGCTTGAGGCTTGATGAAAAGATATCTCAACGCCGCATGATCACTATGGACGATAACCCTTAAACCGGCGATGTAGGCGCGAAACTTCTCAAGTGAGTAAATCACGACAAGGAGTTCCTTTTCGGTAGTYGTGTWGTTCTTTTAAGCATTATTGAGCATGAGGCTTKCATAGTAAACGATGCGAAGAAGCTTGTCCACACGTTKCCCCAAGACRGCCCCCACCGCGTCGTTYGATGCATCGCACATTATTTCGAATGGAAGAGACCAATCCGGGGCCACAACCACGGGAGCCGAAGTTAAGCTTCCTTTCAACGAATTGAATGCCAAGAGACAAGCGTCATCAAACACGAACGGAACGTTGGCGCTAAGCAAATGGCACAAAGGGTGGCTATGTTTCGAGAAGTCCTTGATGAATTGCCTATAAAATCCCGCATGATCAAGAAAGCTTCGAACTCCCTTCACGTTGATCGGTTGTTGGTCCTTGATGAATTGCCTATAGATATCCATTTATTAGGTTTTAAAATCAGWTTTTMTATCATCTAATTAGTGATCACAATGATAAAAYTCGTTTATATAATAGTCAAATGTTCAGATTTTGATTAAAGATAAACTGTATTTTTTGGTATTTTGAATTGAAATGATAGATAAAGCAAGCRTAATAAAAGMAAATATAAAAATAAATTTAATTACATGCCCCGAATAAAGAAAAWTAAATTAAACTAGAGGCACTAAGAAAAAATSGGGATCCAAAAAAACAAAGTAAGACATCAAACTTAAGTAATTTACAGGACCCAAATATAACTAGTTTGGCAAAAAATAATAAAAAYATTAAARCATATTAAATTGAAYAAATATTAATCTCTTTGCATWATTAAACTCTAAGAAATCTGGTATCTTCTACAATAATTTTATTTTAAATAATCGGTAGTTGATTTAATCCGATTTACTTGCARAATTAGAATCCTAAGCAAAGGGAATACARCAGATCGGATTTTTGATTTCATACRATTTTTTTGTCTAATTAAAGACATTAAATTTATGGAAAATACAGATCAGTTTTTTAAAAATAAAATCAACCAATAAAAAATGTACGAAAAATAGACTCCAAAACAAAGAAAATACAATACATCAGATTTTTCTTCAACATTGARTAATTCTGAGATTTCAAGTTCGTATCATATTTATTTAAAAAAGCTGATTTCATATGATTTATTTGCCTAATTAAAGATATTTAATTTATGAAAAATACGGCAGATTGATTTTTTCACTCTAAGATCAACCAATAAAAATGTACAAAAAATATAATCATAAACAAAGAAAATAGAGTACATCAGATTTTTACTCAATATTGAATAATTCTGATATTTCAAGTCGGAATCATATTTAAAAAAAAATCAGATTTTATACGATTCGTTTGCCTAATTAAAGACACTTAATTCATGAAATAGTCTATTTTACCGTTCCATGATCGACAAATAAAAAATGGACAAAAAATTAAAATCAGATACAATATCTGTAATGAGGTGATACGAAATCATATTCTTGAATCTCTAGGGTTTCAACTAATTCTCCACATAAATATAGGTTCCTATTCTTTGCAAATCAATTTTAATTTCCCACCGGAATGGGTCTGTGATTTTTCTCTATTTTCAAAACTTTGACAACAGGAATTTTTAAAACGATGCCTCATTTATTTGGACTCATCAAAAGACATCGACCGAACGAATAAAAAAGAACTTAAACTTAGAGTTGTTCGACTTTTTGCTAGGTTAGGATTTGATGATAAGAAATAAAAGACTTACATGGAGATCGTTTTTCATGACTCGGATGTAATTATTGATTCTGAATAACTTTATTATTATATATAGATATATAGGTTCAGTTAGTCTACTCATCTTTATCATTATATATAGATATATAGGTTCGGACTGTCAACTAATACCCAATTGATGTATTGAATTGACTTAAATTGTCTCTAATTATGTAAAACAGGGATGACGAACTACTGGTGTTATAAAGAATATCAATGTCAAGTTTTTCGAGAATCGAATATCTTAGTTTATTATTATTATTATTATTATTATTATTATTATTATTATTATTATTATTATTATTATTATTATTATAAATTGGGCTTCTAAACAATATTTTTTTTTGTATTTCTAAAATAATTAAACTTAAACTATTATCTATAGAAAATAAATAATTTAAACATTATATATATATATATATATATATATATATATATATATATATATATATATATATATATATAATATTTGATTAATATGTCTATGTATTCTCTTTTATTTTGGTTTGCTTTTTCATATTTAGTTATTTATTTTAATTATTAATTTAATAACATTATATTCTTTCTTCTTACTTTAAATTATAAGAATTTGTTTTTTTGTATGTATATGTGTATGTATGTATATACTATAATTAATTTTGAGTTTAAATAAGATATTAGAATAATAATTGGATATTTTATTTTATTTGATTTTATTCTGAATTGAATTAAGATATTAGAATAATAATTTTATTCATTTTTAAAGTATATAAAGAGAGCGTGTATGTGTATGTGTATGTATGTATATACTTTTTTGATTTTGAATTTAAATAAGATATTAGAATAATATCTGATTCTAATATTATGTTAATTTAAATGCATTGTCTGGAAATGTTATTAAATTTATTGTGTTTAATTAAAATCGTGTATCTGGTAATTTATTAATCTAAATTCAAAATACTTTAATTTTTTTAGGTTACCAACCTTTATACCTAGGGTTATCTGGTTATGTTATGGGTTTGGATCCGGATCTATGGTAGGGCTTATCAGATTTTAAATTGAACTCAAAATAGTTGGGCCTCCCAATTGTTAAGTGGACTCAAAATAAATTATGGTTTGGGTTGGATTTAATCAATTAAATGGGTTTTAAATTGGTTGAATTTGATTAACTCTATTATCAAATACTTCTAAATTATATTTATTTATTTTAAATTTATAGAAATTTTAAAATTAGATTATGATATTTTTAAAATTTCTCGATTGTGTTTAAATTAAATCGATTATGCGTTATTGTATATATTTCAGTTTTTAATTTCAATTTCCATGCATGTAGATTAATTTACTTTTATTTATCTGATATGATATAAGGTATATATCAAATGTTAATTATTCATTTGTGTTTAATTTAAACCTTATATATGGTACTTCATATATTTGATTTTTCTTAATATCTATATCTATTAATATGGATTAATTTAATTTAGTTTTCTTATTTTATGAATAATAAATTTATTTTGAATTGTTTGTAGCTGTAAAATTATATTACAAGATTTTCAGATTTTTTTATCATATACGTTAGTATTCATTGAATTATCAATATGATTTAGTTGGAATTATATAAATTTAGATTACTAAGTAAATATTTTATAAATTACATATATATTTATATATTTGATAAATCATTCTATTTAATATTTCTCCTTATTTTCTTTTATTTTGTTGATTTTTTAAATTTTATTTGTTTCTTTAAATAATTTTTAATGCTTCATGTATGTTTTCTTAATGGTAAAAGTACTCTTCTCATAAAAGAAAAATATATGTATGTATGTATGTATTTTATTTATTTTTAAGTACTTTGTTCACATATTAATGTAGATTAATTTAATTTAATCTATAATATATTATTAATCGTAGAGTAAGTTCAATTTGTTTGTAATCCTAATTTGAAGTGAAAAGCTCATTAATTATATATATATATGTATGTATGTATATACTTTATTAATTTTAAATTGAATTAAGATATTAGAATAATATCTTATTCTATTATTATGTAATTTAAATGTATTATCTGGTAATTTTAGTTTGATACTAAATTCCGAACTATCCACTTATTTGTACAGTTTGACAACATTATTTTAATATGGCTTATCTTATGGATATGTGTTTTGTTGATTAAAAAAGTTCAATTTCAGTATTTCTCTTTTGTTTTCGGGTGAACTGCAATATATGTGTATTCAGAAAACTAAGGGGAGATACTGCTGAAATTTTTAAGTCCCTTACTAATAATTCAATCATTATGTATATAACCACCCTCATACTTCCCGCTTATCAATAAATCAATTATTTAAATAACAATTGGGTAATTATAGGATGAGTTCCAATCGTAGTTGGATGTACAAACGAATCGTCAACAACTTGTAATCTCCATAATTCGTGGATGGGGTTGAGAGTTTCATTGAATTTGCCCAGGAATATTCTGCACATAAGGATGGAGAGAAGCTGAACTGTCCCTGTAATCATAATAGATGTAGGGATCATAGGTTTCTCGACATCAACGAGATCAAGTATCACCTAGTTAGATACAGATTCGAATCAAATTACTATATCTGGACTTACCACGGGGAAAGACATCTATCCACCACCTATCGCCATCACGATTTTCATGATGGAGCTCTTTCTTACATCACTTTTAAAGAATCATAAGATGCATACATCAATATGATTCAAATGCATTCGATCCCGATTTTGACTTGGATGGCGATATAGAAGAGTGGCCAAACCCTGATGCCTAAAAGTTTTATGACTTGTTGAAAGTTGGAATCAACCCTTATATACTAAGTGCGAGGGACATACTCAGTTGTCTATAGTTTCTAGCCTCATGAATCTGAATTTAGAGAATCACATGTCTCAGAAATATTATAATAAACTAACTGAATTAATCAACGAGATTGTACCAAAAGATAACCTCGTACCTGGTAATTTCTACAACAACAAGAAGTTAATAAGGGGTATGGGCTTACCGGTCAAAAAGAAAGATTGTTGCAAGAATAATTTTATGATCTAGAGACGATTTTAAGCTGACCAATGGGAAGTTTTTTAATGAAGCTTGATTTAAACATGTTTCTCATAACAATGCAAAACGACAAAAGGATCACATCACATATAAGAAGATGTACTAATTTTCATTAACTCTCCATCTACAGAGGCTGTATGCATCTAAGGCAACAAAAAATGATATGAGGTGGCATGCTGAACACGTGGTTGAAGATAATGTTATGTGCCACCCATCTGACTCAGAATTTTGGTAACATTTTAGACAAATTTATCCAAATTTTGCAGCCAAAACTCGAAACATGAGATTGGGTCTTTGTACAAATGGTTTTCAACCATTTAGAATTTTTGGTGTGCAATATTCCCAATGGCCTGTTATAGTTACACCATACAATTTACCTCCATGGATGTGTACGAAAGAATAATTTATATTCCTTAATGTTCTTATACCATGGCCAAAGAATTCAAAGGACAAACTCAATATATTTCTACAATCTTTAATCGTCGAGTTGAATCAGTTGTGGATGGTTTGGGGCTCCCTTATATGATATATCTAAAAAATAAAACTTCATTATGAGAAAGTTTCCTAAAGCTTGTTACACGTTTGATAAGCCATCAAAAGCTTCATTATGAGAAGGATCGAGAAAGTTTCCTAAAGCTTGTTACACGTTTGATAAGCCATCAAAAGCTTCATTATGTGAATGGGTTAGAAACTTTCAGTTTATAAATGGGTACGCATCAATCTTAGAGCTTTGCATCGACAAGAAGGGATTGTGTTTGATTGGGATGAAAAGCCCTGATTGTCATCTATTCATGCAAAGGTTGATACCCATAAACTTTGGCGAATTGCTTCCTTCAAATGAGTGGAAAAATCTAACTGAGTTGAGCTTGTTCCTCAAGGATCTCACATCAACAGTCATTCACACCGAAGATATGAGTCATTTAGAATGTGAAATTTCACTTATCTTGTGTCAACTAGAACTGGTCTTCACTCCATGTTTTTTTGACTCAATGGAGCATCTGTCCAATGATTTAGCATATAAAGCGAGGATTGCTGGCCCAATGTAGTATAGATGGATATACTCATTCGAGAGGTATCTTCTCAAACTAAAGAACAATGTGAAGAACAAGACTAGTTTTGAAGGGTCCATAGCAAATACATATCTGATTGAAGAGGCATCAACTCTTAGTTCATACTATTTTGAAGATCACGTGTTAACTAAAAGAACCAATTCCCCTAAAAATTATGATGGTTAGGATGGTGTAGATGGTGATGATGAAGTTTCCAGGGTGTTTATAAAATCTGGGGAAACATTCAGAACAAAGGAAAAAATATTCCCAAATGAAATTGAATACAACACCATAAGTATACACGTCTTATTGAATTGCGATGAGATCTAACAATATGCTTTGTTATTCAAATCAAGTGTCATGTTCTACGGGACCTAATCATTTAGCATATTTTGCAGATGACTACGTGGGGCTCGGTACAGATCATACACCAAATATGTCTGCACCCATGTCGTCTGATGAGGGTACATCTTGATAAATGTTAGGCCCACTAGAGAGGCGACACCTGATTTATCTATTCGGAAAGAATCAGTAAGTAAAATTATAAATATCTAATCATCGTTATTATTAAATAATATTTTTAACCATAAATATAATTACATGTTCCATAGTATGGTCAGACTGACCAATATCTTCCGAGACATCATGGAGAAGGAGCTTCATATCATCGGGTGGCAGTATAAGGCGGTCCCTGAGCATATGCATCATTTATGGTGGAACATGTTTCAGGTAACTAATTTATTGTGTCTAAATTCGTTAAATTCATTGACCATTAATGTAACTTGAGAGTCATATATTAATTTAATTGTAATTATTTTGTTTTGTAGGATCATTGTTATTGGGACACGAAGTTGTATAGTGACAAAGATGTGATGAAAAAATCTTACAACGAGATGTCGGACAAACACGAAAAGTGGATAAACAAGTATAAGCAGACCCGTGATAAGAATGGTAAGCAGCTAACGTTCATTGACGAGGGTGTCTGGAGGTAAATAATCTTATTATGTTTTTTTTTTAAATTATAACCTTTTAGTATTATAAAAAATTAATGATTAAAATATATTTATCATGCATCTCAACTAGGTCATGGAATGTAGAATGGGAAAAGACTGAGAACAAGAAGTTGTCCGATCAGTGCAGCGCAAATAGGCGGAGCGAGCGTACTGTTCCAGGTACTGGGATGTCGAAGCACATTGAGGGATGTAGATTTTTGATTGATTATTCTATTGATATTTCATGTAATTAATTAAATTATAATACATCATTTAACTATTTAATGTTAATTATATGATAATTTATTTTGAATATAGGAACTAGAGACGGTTCAGCCGGCCATGACGTATCAACTTTTTGTATGCACGCATATAAAGGACGACGCCATGTGGGTTGATACGAGGTATAGTAATATGTATGTAAGTATCTCTTGTACTAAATAGTTATAAATTAACTTGTTTTTTAGTTTTCATGTACAATTTACTAATGGTTTGTATTTTAGTAGGAGTAACAGTGATGTCTGGAAGAGGCACACGCTTCTTCATAGGATCCAGATAACGAGGTTGACTCTGACCTTGTTTATCTTAATGTCGTCGAGTTGAGTAAGGTTCAACATTATAGCACCGCATGCTTTAGAAAGTTGGTGGCTTCTACGAAGGGTTTCAGAGGTAGCGGTACCCCCTCTCAACTTGACAGGATCAAGTGAGGAAGCTTCAGAAATAATAAGAGGAGCTAGAAGACTCGAGACGAGCTCAACAAGCGATGGAAGATAGGTACAATTATTCTGAGCGCTTACATGTGCAACGGGAATGGGAACTCGAGTACCAACGTCTGCAACAACAGCAACATGAATCTGAGGTGCAGATGAACGCGCAGAAGGCTGGGATATTAGATTGATTTCAATAGTACCACCATAGGACTTCTCCGATTAGATGTTTTTCTAAACTTGTGAATTTTTCTAACATATTTGTTGAACAAAACTGAGTTGTTGTAAACTTGTGGAAATTTAAGCATTTAGCCAGTTCAAAAATTTCTTTATTCATGAATTCATGTTTTGTATTTAGTTCCTGATTATTTTGAATAATTTAAATAAAATAGAGATTATAATAATAATTAAAAAAAATAAGGGTTTAGAATGTCGTCGTTATTGACGAGGGAGCTAATACTCTCGGTAATTTAGAGGACAACTTTGACCTCGATATTTCTAAGGGTAAATATGCCCTTGGTATTTCCGAGGGCAATCATGCCCTTGGTATTACCGAAGGCATACAATGCCCTCGAAAACACTGAGGGCAGTATTTCCTTCAAAATTACTAAGGGCATTTTTGCCCTAAATACTATATAGGGTAGTAGTCCCCTCGGTAATACTGAGGGCTATCCAATTTGAGGGTCAGGTGATTTACCAAAGAAACCAACTCTCGGTATATCGTCTGACTGTTTACCTACGTATTTTCTCGCTGCATCAAACTCTTGATCTGACAACCATTTTTTTCCTGCTACGGATGAGAAGAGTTCACCACAATTCTTGAGTACTGATGGAATCTCATCATCGTCGTCTCCATCATCCTGAACATTTTCATTACCCTTCAAGTTTGTCCTTCGTGTTGAGACATGATCTTCAAAGTAGTACAAACTAAAAGTTGACGCCTCTTCAATTAGATAAGCATTTGCAATCGAGCCCTCGAGACTTGATTTGTTCTTCACACTATTATTTAGTTTACGAAGATATCTTTTGAAAGGATACATCCACCTGTACTGCACTGGACTAACAGTCCTTGCCTCATATGGTAAGTGGACCGGAAAATGCTCCATTGAGTCGAAAAAACTCGGGGGAAAGATCTTCTCAAGTTGGCACAAGATAAGAGGAATATTTGTTTCCAAACGAGCAATATCACAAGTTTTGATAACTCTTGCACTCAGATCTTTGAAGAACAAACTCAAATCTGTTAGAGCTTTCCAAACTGAATTGGGGAGTAGTTCGCGAAAAGCAATTGGAATTAACCATTGCATAAACACGTAGCAATCATGACTCTTTATCCCATGCAATCTCAATCATTTCATATCAATGCAGCGCCCCAAACTTGAAGTGTACCCATCTGGAAACTTTAGAGTTTTGACTCATTCACAAAGCGATTTTGGATTTTCTATCGAGTGTATAAGAAGCCTTGGGATACTTTCCAGAGTCACCAGGTCAAAGCAATGGACGAAAATAGTAGTCATTCAACTCATCTCTTGATTTTGACGTATCTTTTGTCTTCCCCTTCACATTCATCACTGTGTTAAACACATTATCGAACACATTCTTATCAATGTGCATAACATCTAAATTATGACGAATTAAATTTGTGCTCAAGTACAGAAGATCCCAAAAAATAATTCTTTTCTTCCAACCCCTCGGTTTTGCGATTTGAGCATTAACACGTTCTGCCCCTAGCTCAGTGACCTTCAGAAGGCCAAGCCTATCTATCTCAGCCAATATCTCTACTTCTGAACGGATGTTTGGCGGGAGAGCATCAACCGTCATATTTTTTTCTAAAGTTTTTTTTGTCTTTTCGAAGATGATGACCACATTCTAGAAACTTGTGGTTATCAAGCCAATATTTTTTTCCGCAAAACTTTAGAGTAAATGCATCAGATCGCTCCATGAAATAGGGACAGGCAGTTCGACCGGCCGCACTCCAACCCGACAACATGGAGTATGCGGGAAAATCACTAATTATCCACAAAAGGGATGCCGGCAATTTGAAGTTTTGCTTCTTGGACACATCATGCGAGTCAACACCATCCGTCTACATTTGTTTCGACTCTGCAATTAAAGGTTGTAGGAAAACATCCAACTTGTCCTTAGGGTTTTTGGGGCCTGGCACAAGAACACTTAGGAACATATATTGTTCCTTCATGCACATCCAGGGCGACAAGTTATACAGTGTGACTATTACCGGCCACGATGAATATTGCAAGCCGAAACTACCAAAAGGTTAAAATCCATCTGTGTATAGACCCAATCTGATATTTCGAGGTTTCGCGGCGAACAATGGATGAGTTTGGTCAAAATGTCTCCAAGATTCTGAATCTGAAGGGTTACGCATGACACCATCGTCGACTACGTGTACAGTATGCCACCGCATATCTTTCGCTATAACTGGAGATACGTACAATCTTTGCAAACGTGAAATCAAGGGAAAGTAGTACATCTTCTTGCACGCAACTAATATAGACTTGCGTTTTTTTGCGCTTCCTTGCTTCACGAGTTTGAATCGGGGTTCTCGCAGCCTGGATACAGAGATTGTTTTGCAACTTTCAACATATCGAAAAACTTCTATGCCTCCAGATTAGGCAGTTCTTCTACATCATCGTTCATCTCGAAATCAGGTCCCGCAACATCTTGCACCATGTTTGGGTACATATTTGGGGGGTTTTTAGGAATGACGGAAAAAGACCCCCCTACTTCAAAATTACAACGCGACGACGTGAGATCTACTGTTTCCCCGTGATATGCCCAAATATGATAATTGAGGACGAAGCCTTTGGCGCATAGGTGATATTTAATGTCATCGATCTCACGGTAACTACGATTCCTACACTTAATTTGTTTGCAAGGACATTTCAACTTATCACCGCCCCTCTCTGTAGAATCATGCGTGAGTGCAAATTCGACAAAACGATCCATCCTCTTTACGAATGTATCCGAAGAAATTCGTCATCCGTCTCCGTTTGTACATCCAACTACGATCAGTACTATCTATCTTATGACTTAGGGTGTTAATTATTTGTGATACTAGATAGAATGATCGATCGTTCTTTCATGAGAGGAAAAGAATTTGGGTGGCGAAATTCCGGTAGCATAACGAGGAAGAAGAGTAATTTGAATTATTGGTAAGGTTTCTATCCCATTTAAGAATGTTAGTAGTATGTATTATCTTAAAATATGAAATTTTGTTGGCTTCAAAATTTCGGCAGCATCTCCCCTTAGTTCTCTAAGTACACATATATTTCAGTGCACCCGAGAACAAAAGAAAGATGCATAAAACAAAAACTTCAAAGTCAACATAACACATACGCGTATGATATAACCATACTACACCCACATTCTCGAACTGTCCAAAAATGGGACAATTCAAAATTTAATATCAAACTATTTATTTAATACTAAATCCCAAACGGGTCTAAGGTATGTATTGTACAATGGAACAATTCAAAATTTAGTATCAAACTCTCTATTTGATACTAAATTGAATTAAACTACTATATTAATCATATACAAAATTTAAAAACAATAATATCAACCAATCAATTACATATATACAATATCAACAAAGCATAACATATCTTAAACACAATTACTTACCAATCACCACAACATTTCAAAACCACCATCCCCAACAATTTAAAACTTTTTAAAATCACCATCATTTTTGAAAATAATTTTGAAAATCGTTATTGGAGGGACGAAACCTCCCGGACGACGCCGTACACCACGTCATCACCGACGTCTACCCAACCAACCACACATCAATCAATCAAAATGTGTATATTACAACAAAAAATAACATACATTAAATAAAATCGATCATCACGGGATTTAAAAACCACCATCACATACACTTTAATTGCATTTTTCCACTATTGAACCCCAATTACAAATTAAATCCTACCTAACCCTAATTTAATTCAAATTTATATAATCGAACCTAATTTATAAATAATTATAAATTAAAGCCCAAAACAAACCTAATTGCATAAATGAATACTAAAGACCTAATTAGCCCTAATTTTATACAAATGTATAATACATTCCAATTTATAAATAATTATAAATTAAACACTAAAATTAAGCCTAATTGCATAAATGAGTTGTAAACCTAAAATCATTCACAATTGTATAAATGAATCCTAAATTCCTATATTCAACCCCAATTAAATTTATCAATACCTAATTTCTAAATTCAAATCAAAACTCTAATTTAAAAAAGATAACATGAAATTTTAATTCAAAGGGTAGCATACCTTAATAGGTGATGGTATAAGTGCTCTGACGACGAATTCCAGCGTGTGCTCCGTGCGGCGGGGAACTCCGGGATGTGCTCCGTGTGGCGGGAGCGGCGAAATCCTGATTGTGCGGTTCGCCCTTTTTTGTTTGAAAAAACGTGATAACAAGAAGTATATGAGATACCTAAATGAGAGGGAGAGGAGGACAACCAAACAGTCCCTTATCATAATCATCACTTTCACACTACAAAAGCATATTTCACGTGATAAACCATGCTCATTGTTCATGGCATTTGTGTATCTATTTGTTCTCATTATTCTCCCACCACCTCAAATGGCTGTTGTTTTATTGACTTTACCGACGGACCTATTTTCGTCCGTAAATTTTCCGGTATAGTGATTCCGGCATTACTGATGCACAATATCCATCGGTAAACGGTTCGGCCTTGCAGACGGCTATATATCCATCGGCAAATACAAATCTAATTATTTTTTGTAATATTGTCAACGACTATTTATTCGTCGGCAAATGTAGAAATTGGTTTACACTTTTTTTTAATAGTACCGACTGCTTAATTTTCGTCGGCCAACAAAAAACCAAAGTTTTCTTTATTATACAATATTGCCGACGGACATTTTTCATCAACATAATGGGCTGGCTGAAATCCCTCCAACTTCCTAAGAACTTGCCGACGGGCTGTTTTTCTGAGAGGTGGCGTTCGTCGGTAGGCCGTCGGTAATGTTTGTCGTCGGTGATGCCGACCTTTCACCTACGGGTTGCTGCCCGTTGGTGCTTTCCGTCGGCAATTCTGGATTTTTTGTAGTGTTAGTTTTCTCAAATATTTATCTCCAAATACTTCAATCATGCATAGGCAAAAGTTGGATAAGCACTCGATTACAGTTGTTTCCGCAACCCAGAGATATTCATCATAATGATATCTTGTGCATTTTTTGATGGGTCTATAAGTTTTTTTTTTCCCGTTGCATCAACCCTCAGTAAAAAATATGGTGAGTATTTTGCAAAGCTTCCGCTATGCGAAGGAACAATTGTTTGCGCACCTGAAATCGTCATCAAAATACATCATCAAGCCATGTTGAGTCGGGAAAGAAATAATCATTGAAAAGATGAATGTGTGCAGCTTCACAATCTCGATCTATATACCTCCTCGTGTGTCTCGTGTTAGAAGAACTATGAGCGACTTGAAGTCTATGCTCTTTTTTATCAATGAGCTCTAAAATCTTTCAATCAACATCATATCAAGCATTTTGCTTTGCTAGATCTTTCAACAAGTTGCGAATAATAGTTTTCTTAGGATTATGAGACATTTTTTATGAGAATGGGCTAGAAATGTTTTAATAAAAGAGAGTAATAGAAAATGAAATAAATGTATTAATAAAACAGAATAATAGAAAATGAAATAAATAAAAGTGAGTAATAGAAAATGAAATAAATTTAAGATCTATTTATTAGAAAAAATTTGAAACCATCCGTTGTAAACCCCAACGCCTATATGAAATAAAAAAAAATGGAATAGCCAATTTACAACGGCTATTTATTAAAATCATACGTTTTACAACCGAAGAAAAAAGTGGAATAGTTGTGGCAACTTGCAAACCTTCCGTGTTCTTTCTTTCTTTTCATTTTTTTTTGTTCAGCCAACTCTAGTGATAAGCTCAATAAAATAATGTCTTTATAATGTTCAGCCAACTCTAGTGAATAACGGTTGTAATCGTTATATTTGTATAATTATAAATATATAAATTCAAATCATTTTATCACATCTTTAAAAGGTTTCTGCTTAATAACACAAAAGACCAATAACATTAATAATTAAAAAGATTACAAAGGATATGGAACAATAAAACTTATCAAAATAAATTATACAATTAAAAATGTGAAAATCATTCTACACCTATCTATGGGAAGCCATGTCATTACTTAATTTTTTCTACAATTATGTGATGAATTGAAGTTGTTTGGTAGTCATCTGATTAGTATCCTTCATGTAGATTTCATATTAACTTTGATAAAGCTCGACATCAGTTTGTGACATTTTTTTTCCTTTTGCATTTCTTTCTACATCTCTAATTTGGTATTCAAATCTTGTTGCGATTGCTCAACTTTAGATTTTACCTTCCTCTTATTCAGATACTTTTGCTTTCTTGCTACCGCGTGTGCTTTCTTCTACCAAGGCCTATTTTGGACAATCATCAACAATTCTCCAGACATGGTTGTAGCTAAATCATTTGATAAATTATTCTGCCTAATAAATTCATGTTCAAAAAAACAACACAGTGTAACTCATTCTAATAAGTTCTACATTATTGCGAAAAGTTATTTTTTATTTTTTATATTATAATAAATATATTATTTATTATTTAATATAGGGAAAATTCCCATATAATCCTATAACATAAAACCCAATTCCTATATAATCCTAAAAGGTTCTTTATTCCCATATAAGATATATACATCCCATATAATCCTATTTATATATGAGATTGACAAATCTGCCTTACAATTAAAAAGGACTTTTTTTCTTCTCCTTTTTCCAGAACCCCCCAAATACGCTTGAGTCGAAAGAATAATAATTACTCCCCAGAATCAATTGCAAGCTTACGACCCAAATTCAGAAAATTCTCAATTCCTTCCCATCTAAAACCCACTTACTCGCCAGAAATTGAGGTGGGCTGCGGCCATCGGTTCAAGGTCTTGCTCTCGCTACCTCACTCCATCCCCTTCCATGTCATAGCGCACCAGACGACGGCAAGAAGTGGCGTATTCAGGTTATCCATGGCTTTTGCAGCAGCGGTGCCTCTTCTTTTATCTATCTGATTTTGGTCGGGGAATTTTGGGCGAAGGTTGGATAATTCCATCGAATTAGTTTTGGTTTGTTGTGCACAACAGTTTCGAATTTTGTTGTCATTTTAAGTGTACGTGCTTTAGGGTAGTGTTAAATTCCAGATCATAGAAGGTTTCCCCTTTCATTCATTAAGGTCTGCCATTTGATACGTCAATGGAATGGTCTTCGGTTGAGTAGTTTATTATTTCTAAGTACTACTTAATTATTCACGTACCTTTCATACTGGCAACGAAATGTTCTTTGGTAGTGTAGTTTAGTATTTCTTAGTAGTATGTAATTATTCATGTGCCTTTCACACTACAATTAGTGGTGTTTGTTATTGTAGTTTTCTATTATAAAGTAATTTGTAATTCTTCGCATATTTCTGGATTGTTAGTGTAGTTTTCTTTTTCAATGTTTCTTCTTATGATTCCATACTACTTTCACATCATTTTCTCGCCCAATGTTTATTTGGACTACAAAATTTTCCATACTACCGAATTGTTTTCAATAACAAAGTAATAAAGTTTATTTGAATTACATTTGTCATAGTATGTTTGCTATTGTAACATAGTAGTTTGGTACCATTGCTTAAAAATGTTCATCCACTATGTTTACTATCTACAAATACGATAATTGTAGTTTTAAATAATTATACAAAGTAGTTTTGAATATTTTTTTGTCAATGTATACTTTGTTTTGTCAGAATATTTTGTAATTATTCGACTATGTTGCGAATTTAGTTTTTAGTTGATTGTATTACCCTTGACTTTTTTTTCTTTCAATATTGTAGATAAGGATTATTTTTCCAAACTAGTTACTAATTCAATGAGCAATACTATTTTTCTTAATCCAATAAACTATTGCTAAGCAGTTTGTAATTATAACTATATTTCCATTTAGTTTGCTTATGATTACTAACTTTACGGTAAGGAAATTTCCAAACAAATTATTTCAAATTAATGGACACGTAGTAATTCAATTAAGGTTTAGTTCAAACTTAGTATTGGATTGTTGAACATGGAGTAGTTTGTAAATACACTAACATGACCATACTCCAAACTAGTGACATCATTCTATTTTTGATTAATTTTGGATTCTGGCGATTGGTCGTTTGGAATTACACACTTCAATAGTTTTGAATTATTATTCACACTTTGTTCGCATTTCAACCAACAGAGAGTGTAGTTGTGATCACAATAAACCTAACATAGTCCTATTTTTCTTTTCTCAAACATGCAAAAATAAAAGGGCTGGACCTTAAATTATAATAAGCAGGGTCCTTATTCTAATGTAGTTTCGAATTATTCCAATGTAGTTCCAAATTATGCACTGCAATTCTGAATAATGCAGTGTAGTTTCGAATAATACTTTGGTATAATAGTTGTAATTATTTTACATTTTGTTGGTGTAGTTTTGAGTAAATTATGAGTGGAAGTTATTCGAACAACTCATATTAGTTTCAAATTATACCAATACAAACTCGACTTAATCATTGTGAAAAAAGTAGTTTCGAATTCCTCACTTTACTAGTTTGTAATTTTATTCACACTTTCTTCGTCATTCAACCATCAGTGAGTATAGTTGTGATCACGATAAAATAAGATAGTCCTATTTTCTATTATCAAACATAAAGAACGAACAAAATTATAACAACCAGGGTCGTTGTTCCAATGTAGTTTTGAATTATGCTTTTATAAAATAGTTTGAAATTATTTTGTAAATTGCTGGCGTGACTTCGATTATTTTTTTAATTTTTTCGAGTGGTAGTTATTAGAACAACTCATATTAGTTCTGAATTATATCAATATAGTTTTGAATTATGCTTCGTGGAAAGGTAGTTCCGAATTACAAACATTACTAGTGTAAGATTATTGTTCACACTTTGTTCATAATTCAACCATCAGTGAGTATAGTTTTGAACACAATTAAGTCACATAACCAAAATTATAACAACCAGGGTGGTTATAATACAAACTACTCCTACTAGTTTTGAATTATACCAATGTAGTTCCAAATTAAAGCTTGTGAGAAGGCATAAGGCTTGTCAAAAAGCAGTTTTAACTTATTGCAACCATGGTTTTATTCCAACCATCAGTGCATTTTTTGGGGTCAATTACGTTATAAACTGTAGAACGGCGTCTTCTTCATCGCCTCAAAATGTTCGACTTTGCTATCATTGTAATCGGCAAAAGTGCGGACAATACTAGACATACTACATCGAAATTGCCTGTATGTAAAAAACACACTACATTAGTCAGGTAACGTGTGATTATCATTGACATGAGGTATGTTTGAATGCAATAGAAAGCAGAATCTATAAATATATAATATAAAAATAGAAACTACCAATGTCAAATCAGATGCTACATGCAGGCAATGATATGATTCTTACTCTTTTTTTTTTGGCTCGGGATCAATATCTCCCTTGTACCCTGAATTACATAAGAATTTAGGCACACTGTCTCACCAAAAATTAGAAAATACTAATTCACTTTTCTCAGCAACTAATTAGGGTGGGGAAAATGCAATATACATGTCGAATGTTTAAATAAAAAACTACACATGCAAAATCTGAACATAATACACATAAACTCGACGTATCCACAATCGACCAAAAGTAGGAAGCACCAAAAAATAATTTAAAATTTCAAACTACAGTACAAAGGTAGTACATATGAGGTATTAATAATAAACTATTCCCTCAAGAAGCTAAAAACCCAATTATGCTATAACTTGTAAGGGTTGTCTTATTACAAACTGCCCCATTGTTACCAATGACTCAGCAATTACAAACTACATATTCAATTTCAAACTACTCAGTAATTTTAAAATCTTGCAGCACAATCAATATGGCTAAATTCAAAACTACATAACAATGTGATTACATATATAGTGGAAATAATAAACTACTCCCACGAAAAAAATGAAGAGCTCGGTTTATGTTATAGACTGGAAAGCTTGTCAAGACCATGCATTATTAAAAAATGTCCAATCAATCACGAACTACTTAGTCAGTCCCAAACTAATTAGGCATTTCACAAACTGGAAATATAGACTACAAGAGTAAATTCATAACTAAAAATATTCGTAAATATCGACTTTTGCGACTTGTGCAAGCACTACAGTCATACTATACCGGCATTGAAAACAAGTTTTCATAAGATTAAAAGGTAGCATAATCGGTCATTCCAAAAAAATCAAATCAATAAACAGAAAGAAAAAATAGTTTACAAGGATTTAGAACTACAAATCGAAGACAATAAGCACTCAAAAACAAGAATCATAAACTACACATTGAATCAAAAACTACTTACTCTATCACAAACTTCATGTTTAAATTAGAACTAAACATCTTAGAACACAACGGCTATTCCTAATTGTGCAAGCTCCAAAACTAAACTATTTGTAAAAAGAATAAAAATTTATTCATTAATTCACAATTTATTCTGTTCTTGCTTTCCCCATAGCTTAAAATCATGGAAAAAAAAAACAAACTACTCAAAAAAAATCAACCTCAACAAACTCACACAACAAATTCGAGATTTACAACCCATCTACAATGTCAAACAAAATGTAAATCACGTACTACCCCGTCTAATTCATAATATAACAACCACTGCGATTTTAAACTACTTAGGGACACAATACTATATTTTTTTGCACATTCCCGGCTGTCATATCACACACAATCAAAAAACAACACAACCAATTACTGAACCTAATGCCATCAGCAACCTCTAGATAAAGAATCTCCCAAAATATCCAAAAAAAAACTATTCTAAACTTTAATAACAAACTACATTAACTGAACTTGAAGACTTTCTATCTCCTTAAACAAAACCAAATGTAAACACATACATTATTTTAGCCAAAAACCCTTCACAAACTGCAATAGTACGAAAGAAAATAGCTAACAACATAAACTGCATTGGAAACATTAAAATAGCAAACTGCATTACGTACAATTCGAAACTTCCCAATATACAAACTACTCTGACATTTGGAATTTTATTACTCAGAATTATGATATTATCATGATAATCCAAACTTCAATAGCATATCCCAATATAAAAACCTGATTTTTTTTTTTTTACGTATTTGTTAAAAATCATGATATTACAAAGCTTAAAAAACACGGCCTTTAACCTGAATTTTTAGTTGGTAAAAGAATCTGAGTCTATAAACTATCAATTAACTTGAACTACTCTGATTTTCTTAACTTGAATTTATAAATTCCAAACTACTTAAAGCCAAATTACTTTTTTTCCCAGGCCGTGCCGAACCGAAAACCTTTGGCAGGCAACGTATACTAGTAGTTCCGAATTATCGAAACAATGCAATTCCAGATAAGATTACAAATTACATGTCAAGGGCCTTCGGTTTCGATCACTTGAACTAATTCGAGTTTCGTAAATTGAACTACACAGTCTAAACGTCATGCGTCAAAATATTATTTTTTTTCCCAGGCCGTGCGAAACCAAAAGCCCTTGGCAGGCAACGTATACTAGTAGTTCCGAATTATGAAGCAATGAAATTCTAGATAAGATTACAAACTACATGTCGAGGGCTTTCGGTTCCGATCATTTGAACTACTTTGAATTTCGTAAATTGAACTACACAGTCTAAACTAGTCATGCATCAAAATACTACTTTTTCCCAGGCCGTGAGAAACCAAAAGCCATTGGCAGGCAACTTACAGTAGTAGTTCCGATTTATCGATAGAATTCAATTACAAATACTATTACAAGCTACAAGTCAATGGCTTTCGGTTCGGATCACTTGCACTACTCAGGAATTCGTGAATTGAACTACAATTCTAAATTGCTCATGCGTCAAAATTATTTTTCCCAATGTCGTGCCGAACCAAAAGCCCTTGGCAGGCAACATATACTAGTAATTCCAAATTATCGAAAAAAGTACTATTCCAAATAAGATTTCAAACTACATAACAAGGGCTTTCGATTCCGATCTCTTGAACTAGTCAGAATTCAGTAACTTGAACTACAAAGTGCAAACAACTCAAGAGCTATGATACTATTTTTCTCAGGCAATCCATTACCAAACAAGATTATAAACTACATGAACTAAAAATGACTTCGGCCTACTCCATGCGAACCCAACACAGTTACAAAAAAAAAATATTAAACTACTGCGGCGAAAAGTTGAAAATTAAAAACTTACTTGGGTGCTTTCTTCTATTTTATCCGTCTCGACATATTTTTCAAAACTATTTATAGCGGCATAAACTACTTCTGGAATGGAATGTGCAGGATTTTTGGTTCCCGATCTGATTTTGAAGACTTTCACAACCGGGAATCGATTAGATATGGCAACCGGGATTCAATTCATGTAATTGCCAACTGTCTGCTTGGTTCCTGTGATATTCACGAATAGCATACGATTTTACAGCACCTCCACTTGATTCGAAACTATCCCTGTAATCGTATCCAATTTTCGGGATTCCCTAAAGATTTGGGGGAAATAACCCTGCTATGAAGGTTAATGTCGATCGACAACAATCAAATTGATATTGTGCGGCAATTACTCCAATTGAATCGAAAATGTGATTCAGTTTGGATTTTTGGGTTCTATGGTAACGTGTATTTGTTTGTGGGATTTTTGGGGGAAAAACATGAGGAAAATATTGGAGCGTGTATCTGTAGGCTCGAAGAGGTGAGAAATTAGTAAATGTTGACAATTTTTTAAAAGGGCAATTCAGTATTTTATTAGTATAATTATATCATTTGGGAATTTTTATTTTCAATGGAGTTTAAGGGAATTACTATTGATGTTTTGGAGTAGTTGGGAATTCTCCCAATATATATTACTTTATATTTTATGAGAACATTTTTATCGGTCATAAGATTTATTTATTATTATAATTATTTTTTATTGTATTTTCTTACTTTTTAAAAAAATACTTGGGGAAATCTTTATTTATTATTATAATTTTATTTCTTTTACTTTTTATATTATTCTTGTTTTTTATGTACAATTTTTATATTTTTCAATCATATCTATATTGGTAAATTAACAATAAATCAACTGCTTTAATCAACTAATTTACCAAATACTAATTTAAAATCAGCTATCAAGTCATCAGCTATTTAAATTATCTCGACCAATTAGACACTTAATCGTAAAAGAGAAAGCTGGAAAAGAATTTCAAACAGCAATATCCTGGCAGTAAAAGAACACTACAGAATAAGTTACGCTTACATCAAAAAGAATAAAGAAAGAAAAAACAGTCTTATTAATGTTTGCTTCAGTAGTCATATGATACAACATTTTTCCTTTTTCTTAAAAAACAAACATATCTCGAACAACTACAAAAACTTAACACCAAGCAGAATTATGACGAACTGTAAAGCATCTTTGAACTAGATTTTTCACATCCCAGTTTGCAACTAGAGTAACAATAACCGAACCTCGTACATCAGGCGCGTCAAATGTGTCCCCTGCCACCACACTCGGAACACATAGTATTCCCAGTTCCACCACAACCTGCGAGGTAAAAGCAAGAGGCATCAAGATTCTTAACATCATCATTAAATTCTATTTCTCAGCTCAACTAAACAAAACCCCTATCTGTTATCTCATAACTCAAAGTCACTTGCAATCTTTTGAGAAATTCACATATTAACAAAAGCTAATGATACAAACCAATAGTGGGATGTAACACAAAATAATCTAGATCATAACATTAACACTATTTTCCTAATGACACCCACTATTTTAAACAATTACTTCAGCCATCTAAGAACAAATCCATCTTTTTCAATCGCAAGTAATAAAATTTAACGAAAGGTGGAAAAAAAGAGAAAAAAAAAAGGAAAAAAAAGGAAAGGTATGTGGTGTGATTGATAATCGAATAAATTTTGTTTTTTTACCTAAGCAACGAACTTTTACAATGATTCCTTGACTCTCCAAGATAGACTCCACATATAAGCCCGATCCAGAGCAAGTGGTGCAAAGAATAGCTCCTTTAGCTTCACAGTTCGGACAATGAGGATTATCTCCGATATCTTTTGCAGCCAAGGATATTCCAATCGGCTCCTCGATTATTTCCTCTGGAATAGGTTTATCGTAACAAAAAAGAGATTCGAGGCTACTTCTTCGCCTGTCCACATTCCCAACTGCACATTTCACAGCCTGCAACATCACGGAGATGTACCTCACTACCTCTTACCATTTTAAACTTTATGATTCAATAAAACATAACCTACTAAACAAAATCAGAAGGGATAATAATATGATATATGTACTATATATAGTTATCTTCACATATATTCCCTAGAAATTTTGGAGCAAAACCGAAATATGCAAATAATTTAGAACCTATACAAGCACTGATATCTCAAGAACCGAAAATGAGTTGGGTAATGAGGTTAAACAACCTTAATTTCACTAAATGTACCAAATCTCAGCTAATTACAATTCAAGAGTGACACAATCTTCAGTTCTTATTCCATACCCATTTTTTTTCTCATAATCCCCATTTTGTATTTAACCCATTTTCTTAGTCCTCGTCTTTCAAATTTTGGCATTTAGAAATACAATGCTTCGCAAAATATAGTTTGATAGATTATATCATTTCAGGAGAAATAAATAAATAAACATACTTCCACAATTAGATACGGCATTAAAACAGCGCAAAACACAGTAATAAACAAACCAGCAAAAGCAAAATTAAAAAGCACTAACCCGAGGGGAACAGGAAGAAGTAGAAGAGCCCGAAGCCATTTCGTTCTTGCGATTTTTGTAACCTGTATAAGGAAGAAAAGTAGGGTTTCTACGCGATTGATAATGGAGTGGGGAAATTTTGGGCAGCGAGCAAATTGACGAAGGCTCCATTTTCAGAGCACACTCCATATTCTAGAGATTAAAATGAAAGAAAATAAATCTGGAGCAAAACCTTTGATTACGTCTCTCTCTCTTTTTTTTTTTTGGTTTCTGTTCCAGTTTTTGATTTATCCCATCAAATTAGTAGTTGATTGTTCGATGATGTCGAGGAACGGTTTGATTGTTTGATATTCTTTCGTTTCTCGTGGTTTGATTTATTATTTTTGATTAAAAAATATTCTCATGCTGGGGAGGGGGGGGATGGTTGAGTATGATTTATAAATTGTGTGCAATTTAAAATTTTTTACGTGATTGATCACTATTTCTGTGCTAAGTTGTGTTTGCCTGGCTTGCCTGTCAAAGTTGACTACGTATGATTTGATGTGCTTGTCTTCGAGTGTGTACAAGTGCATAGAATTTTTAAAATTATTATTTATATATTTTAAAATGGTACTTGTACGCAATTGATTTCGCAAAACCTTAAAAGCGGCATTAATTCAAAAACTTTTTCATGCAAAAAGCCTGTGAGTAGCCTGAGTGATTATCATCTTTGCATGTGCTTGAATGAGTTCT
>BMAC01001190.1:202019-246500 GCA_014905375.1 Phtheirospermum japonicum | reverse complement strand
TTAGATTAATTAGATTAGCTTCTTAGGTAATTTAGATTCAAGATTTCTCCAAGCAAACGCTGCCAATTCATCTTCGTTTAATTAGTAAATATTTATTCCTTCGCTCTTTAATTTAGTTTGCATGCTTTGATTAGTTTAATTAATTTTCTTAGAATAATTATTGCTTCCATGATGAATTGTTCTTGTGATTGCTTTGAGATTGTGAAGTTGAGATTGATGATAATTGTTAGCTAGAACTAATTGGTGTAGAGCCTAGATTCATTTAGAACCATCAATTGAGTTATCCCACGAGATCGTGGAGACGAATCAAAGCTCTAGAACCCTTGTTTTCTTAAATCATTTTTAAAGTCTTTCAATTAATTTAAATAAATTCTAGATTTAATTGCTCTTAGATAAAATAATTTAGGATTTATATAATTAGTTCTTAGTTTAAATAATCTTAGATTTAATTAATTAGATCGTAGTTTAATTAAATCTTAGTTTAAATTAGTTTAATTAATTCCTAGTTCTTAAAACAAATCAAACAAAACCCTGTTCATGTGTTATTTTCTTTTAATTTCTTATTCGTGAAACGCAAACATAAAACGAACTTCTAAATCAGCTTTCCTCGAGAAATCGACACGAGTCAACTTCCCACCCTACAAGCGCCCTCGTTCTCTTGCGAGCAAGCTTGCGTGTTTCAAATTAAAATATATTAAAAAGGGGTGCAAAAAATTTTGAATCACTTCTCATATTCCTGCTCGGCATTCTATCATTGTCTGGAAGGCAATCTTTAATCGGCTCGGTGTCTTCGACGTGATCCGCAGGCGAGGGTTCATTGGTCCTTCATTTGCTGCTTTTGTTTTGAGAATTCTGAGTTTGTCGATCATATTCTCACGTACTGCCACTTTGCACGTCACATTTGGAGTTGGATCGAGGACCCTTTTGACATTCAGCTCCCTCTCTCAGGTGGTTCAATAATCTTTGTGTTTTTGCTTTTGATTGTCGTTTTAGTGCGCAGGTACTTTTCTTATGGAAAGCGACTTTTATCTCGGCGGTTTGGACGATCTGGCACCCCAGGTGCGATTTCGTCCATAATGGAGTCCAACCAACCACCACGAAGGTCCTTATCTTGATTCGTTCGCTCATTCTCGAGTCCTCTGACCTTGATCACGCCACGATGGCGAACACTGTTTCCGACCTGATGTGTTTGAGAAAACTGGGTGTGCGTGGAAGGCCCGCGCCTCCGCCCACCCTCTCCCCTGTGACCTGGTTGCCCCCCTCACCTGGTTGGATTAAGGTGAATACGGATGGCAGTGATTTTGGGCAGTCCTGGTGATTGCGTGGCGGCGAGCATCTTCCGCACTTGCAGGGGCTTTGTTAAGGGCGGTTTTTCGAGATCGCTTGGACCAGGGTTATGCCTTTGAGGCGGAGTTAGAGGCCGTGATTATTGCGGTTGAGGAGGCTGATCAGAGAGGATGGAGACGGATTTGGCTAGAATCCGACTCGACTTATGTGGTGGAGCTCTTTGTAAAGCGTAGCCTTAAGGTTCCTTGGCGCTTTGTGGCTCGTTGGCGTCGGATTCTATTTCTCACTACCTCGATCGAATTCATGGTTTCGCATGTTTATCGAGAAGGCAATCGCGCTGCTGATGCGCTCTCCAAGTCCGATTCTCCACGTTACGGCTGGTTCACTTCACCTCCGGCATTCCTCTTAGATCTGGTGAACGATGATATATTGAGTAAAACTGTGTACCGTTCATCACGATCTTGATTTCAGCCCCTCGGTTGGCATCTTAGTCTCGGTTCGGCAGAGGACCTTGGTATTGCTGCTTTTTTAGATCACGCCTTGCTTGTTGTAGCTTATTTTTACCTTCAGTCGGTTTATGGTAGGGGTGGCAATTTCTGACACGACACGATAACCCGACACGAACCGAACACGAATTTAGCATGTACAGGTATGACCCTTCGCGGGTTCGCGGGTTATTTGTGTCGGACACGAATAACACGCGAAACAAATAGGTCAGGTTGGGTTGACCCGCGTGTCAACCCGATTGACCTATTTAACCCATTTAAATTTAATGGTATAATAGTAATTTAATAAACTATCTCTTGTAAATAGGAGTAATTTTGATTTCTATTTCGGTATGTAATCTTATTTGGTGCTCGAACTTCTTTCGAACAAAAGAATATAAAGATCGTGTTATTTTCATGTTATCTTTTTTTTTTCTTACCAAGCAGCTATAGGGATTTTTTTCTTATATAGGTTTTTTGTGTCATGTCGGGTTACCCGTGTAATAAATAAGTTCGTGTTCGTATCGTGTATTTTGACACGAATAATTATTCGTGTCGTGTTCGTGTCAACTGTGTAATACCTGTGTCTCAACACGACCCGCGAACACGAAACACGACACGACTGACACCCCTAGTTTATGGCTCTTAGTGTTTTTTTATTGCTTTGATTTTTCTTTGTACTACTGGCGTGGGAGGGTACTCTTTCCTCCACGAGAGTTTCTCCCATAAGGATGAATTTACTTTGGGAGGTTTTAATTAAGTTCGAACAGATGTCTTTAATAAAGGAATAGATATCGTGATCTACATATGTATGAACAATTTTCTTCTTTTTATAATAATATTTTCACACTTTATTTAAAAAAAAAAAAAAGGAATCCCAAAATAATAATATCTTCCTAAAAATCCGGCAATCTCCTGATTGCCCTAAATATAAAGAAAAGCAAATCAAACCAGGAAAGGAGTAAGGGAACGTCCCTGAAAAATAGTCGAGCGACTCCAAAAAGCGCTTGTGCAATCATCTTTTGTCTTGAATCTCGTGATCGAAAATGTCTTGAAGAAAGACCTAAAAAGACAAACAAACGAACAAAAAAACAAACTAACTAGAAAAACTATAAGGAAAAGGAAAACAAATACTTGGGTTGCCTCCCAAGAAGCACTTGTTTAACATCGAAAGCTCGACGCCTTCTACGAACGATGATATCCCAGATCCAAAAATAAGTGACGATCGTGCCACGTCTTAGTGTTCTCCAAGAGTAAGTGTAGGCAATTTAAATCACCAAGGCGAGCACGGAAAGCAAGTCATAGAGAGATAAGAACTTCAACTTGCTTTGGAGGTCGAAAAAGCGAGTAGTCGATCACCACGAACATATCAAACTTTAATTGGGACACAAGGTGATCCTTGAATTTTAGAAGAATTAGGAAATCCGTCGAACAAATGAAAAATCCCTCGAACACTCCGAACTCCTTCAATTCCTTAATATCCTCCTCAACAACTTGAAAATAATTAAAATTTACAAAAGGGCAAAGGGGAGGGGGAATTTCTTCGACTACCTCAACCACCACTTTATTCTTAACCTCTATCAATGCTTCGGGTGGCTCGGTAAGGGGTTCAATAAACACATCTTTCCCCGAAAATCCGCCCACCACCTCAATTTCAACATTAATTAAAGCATCCGGTGGCACAGTATGAGGCTCAATAATCTCGCCGTTTTCTATCAATTTATCCACCATTTCATAAGTAAAATTCAACAATGGTTCGGGTGGAATGACATGAGGCTCGATCATGACTACCTTTTCTAAGAATTCGTCCACCGCCTTTTCTACATTTGGCAATGCAACATCTCCATTCCTAATAAGCTCGATTGGGCATGAATCTCCATCGTTGATTAACTTCTCCAATGGCAACACCTCCTCCTCACATGTATCTCCCAGGCGATCGTTCAAGCTCAAATCCTCAACATCCAAGGTGGCTCAATCACACCAAAAATCCGCATCTCGGGTTGACTTGGAGGTTTATTTCTCTCGTCTGACCTTTTTGCTAAATAAGCCTTGATTTGATCACACAGTGCCTCTACAGTCTTTGCAGTCTCAGAAAAATCATATTCCGGCACAATTTTGTCATGTTGACAAATACTCTCGGCTCCTTGACCTTGTTGACTCACCAAAGATTGATCATATGGCTTATAGTCTTCGTAGCTCGGGTAAGAAGGAATCGAGTCAGGGGAGGAATAACTCGTATAATTTTGGATGGCGATAACATGATCTTGTGGCTTATCGTCAAATGGTACTATGCATGTATTCGCTAAATGCCCTCGGCCTCCACAACGATCATATACTATATTAGGTGCATATAATTTCCACATGAGGTTATCGTATACTTTATCCCACGTTCGCAAAGAGTCGGGCACTGCATAATTTAACCTTTTTCTTGCCCAATTTTTTAGAGCATAATGGAAGAGTAGCATCCTCACTTGATCTCTCGTAAGGCCTAGAAGAGGGAAAATCCGGGTGATGTCCTCGTATTCTTGGAAAAATTTCACTGGATCCTCGCTCGGACGTCCATAAAAAATCGAGATTCGCTCTATGTAGAAATAGTCAAGATCGTAATCCCGCATCTTGTAGCTCAATGGAATAGCCAGTCGAAAGCCACGCCAATCGGACGTTATACCGTAATTAGACATTCTCATATTTTACTTTTTTTTGGGTCGTTGAACCTAGGTGTCGAGAGATGTACCTTGCATACACAACACTCAACGCACAAGATTAAACGTACCGATGGAAGATAAAAATGAATAAAAAGAAAAATCACAAACAAATACGAAAGATAAATGAAACAAATAAAAATATAGATAAGGTTACGAAGAGCAAACACAAAATCACAACCTTTAGCCTTTCCCGACAACGGCGCCAAAATTTTGATTCGAACTTTTTCGCACCTATTTTTATTTAAAGTTGTCAATTTTAAAAAGTTCGCCCGCAAGAGTACTGGATCACTTGTAGGTGGGTAAGTTGACTCGTGTCGATCTCAAAGAAAATCTAGATTCGGAAGTTCCTCTTGTGTTTGTTTTCACGAATAAGAAAATAATAAAAATAAATAATCTAAACACTTAAAATCATGGTGATGATTCGAAGCTCTAGAACTCTTGTTTTCTTAAACTTTTCAAAACCCTTAATTTTTATTGTTCTTCGTCCAAACCAACTCCTTGATTTTAAGTGTTTAGATTATTTATTTTTATTATTTTCTTATTCGTGAAAACAAATACAAGAGGAACTTCTGAATCTAGCTTTCCTTTGAGATCGACACGAGTCAACTTACCCACCTACAAGTGATCCCGCACTCTTGCGGGCAAACTTTTTAAAATTGACAACTTTAAATAAAAATAGGTGCGGAAAAGTTCGAATCAAGGATCCGTATGGGTACGACCCTTAATCTTCATAGAATCTGGACGACGACGGTGTCTAGTGTTAACTGTACGCCAATCATCCCTGTTAACATTTTTGATGTTACGGGATTTGTAAGAGGGGCAAGAGACAACAAGATGCCCAACTGTTTTGCAAGAGGAGCAAAAATCAGGCAGGTTCTCATACCCAATAGAGACATACCCGCAGTAACCTTCACGTTCAATCATAAACGTCTCTTGCAGGGTATGACTCTAAGTTAATCTCAACCAAGACGCAAATAAAATATCCCACCGAGCCATTAATGGAGCGCTCATCGATTTGTAAAGGAGTGCCAAGGACTCTAGCGATACTAAGAGTAAAAGAAGTGTCCCAATATTCGATTGGTAACTCGTAAATACAGATCCATACCTGGGAAGAGGCCGATGGGACCTTGTACGGATTTAAGTGCGGAGTCCAAGGGAAGAGCCGAATGGAGCTTGATCCGACTTTCTAGGAGGGTTTGGCAAAAGCACGCTTCCTATCGTCAGTTAAGAAGAAGAAGATGCTGAAGAAACCTTTGCCAAGGGGAACAAAATGTTGGGTTTGCTATAATCGTACGGGGCCTACGCAGCGGAATTTAAAATTTTTGATTAAATAAAATAATATATATATATCAAATATATATGTACTAAACCCCGTTTCGATAGCGATTTTAACGATCGTCATTTTCATTATTATGTATCGAATACAAATTATGATTCTTATAAAATTAAATAAACTAATACCTTGCTTTCGATATCTTCAAGCGACGATTAAGAGGGAATCAATTCCCGGCTATGTGGCTAACACCGAAACTTCTCGCCGTAGGAATCCAAGCGTATCCCCTCTAATTGAGTCCACCTCTTGATTGCGACACCGAAAAAGTTCTTCGCTAGTAGAATCGTTCCATTTTCAAATTGATTATAGGAATAAAAATTGATCCAACAACCAACAATTGATTTAGGATTAATTGTTGTAGATGAAAAATTATCAATTAATTCTCATCTACAAATTAAAGACTTAAATAAAATATGTAAAAGAATAATTTTCTTTTGTTTTCGTTTCTGCTCTTGAGAGACGCCTGCCTTTTAAAATAGAAGGAAAGCTTTTGTTTTGTTTTCTGTTGTGCGTCAAGATGGATGGCCGCCCTATTTAAAAGGTGGAGTCTTCATTTTTTGTTTTCTTGAAAAGGTATGCGGCTGCCTTCTTTTCTTTCATATATATATATATATATATATATAGTAATTACGTTAATTAGATTAGGTCTAATCTTAATTAGTTTATTAATTAATTAAGAAACGAGTTCTTCCCCAAGTCATCCGTCCCCTTATTAAAACAAAGAGTATAACTTGTTCCCAATTACCTTATATATATATATATATATATATATATATATAGGATTAGGTTCAAATGAGAACCATGTTCCTATATGTGAACCTAGGGTCAATTATGGGCCTTAGATCTAATTAAATGGATGGATCAGATTTTTTGTGTATTTCCTTATTTAATTAAAAGTATTAGAATTGTATAATAAAAGCACTGCTGGTATATAATAAAAGCACTAGTTCTTAGGTTCGCATATAATGATATGGTTCTATTTGAACCCACCCCTATATATATATATATATATATATATATATAGTAATTACGTTAATTAGATTAGGTCTAATCTTAATTAGTTTATTAATTAATTAAGAAACGAGTTCTTCCCCAAGTCATCCGTCCCCTTATTAAAACAAAGAGTATAACTTGTTCCCAATTACCTTATATATATATATATATATATATATATATATATATATATATATATATATATATATATATATATTTATTTATTTATTTATATTATATACAAATATATAATATAAATTAATTTTATTCTAAAGTTTTCAATTATTCTAGTGGGCTTCTACAATTAGGGCTTACTAAAAAAATACATGGACTTGAATTTAAAATCCAACTCATTAATTAATTCAATTAATTATTTAATCCCATGAATTTAAATTAATCAATCCAATTGACTAATTTAATATATTCTTTTAATTGAGATTTCTAATCAAATTAGTTTTAATTACATAATCAGATACACAATTAAATATTTAATCCAACAATTGAATTAAAATAAAATCTCATTTAATTAATCTAAATTAATTAATTATTCCAACCATTGGAGATATCAATCTTGAAATGTCAACAACCAAAATTATGTGTGACCCTTTTAGGTTCACGACTAACACTGGCAGTAGGCTTATAACTTTTATAAGTTTGTAAATAACAACTTATTATATTAGTTAATCCAATTAATTAATTCCCTTGAAATTAACTCTTTAATTTCAAGAACCTACAAATAATGACAACATCTAGCAAGTAGCATGATTACCCAGTGTTAGGTGAAATAGCGAGAAACCTATTTCAGTTACAAGTGCATACATGTACGATCCTTTCGACAACTAGTTTCTCGATTAAATCTTGGGCATGGATTCATAAGTCGAAACCCAATTGATTTAATAACTGTGATTTCATTTCAAGTTTAAGTAATTCATTTATGAATCAATATTCATCGTGCCCTGGCCAAGGTCTTTGAATCACAAACTATGAAAATTCACAGGATACTCTCTTGTCCATAGACAAGTGTCGAATTCTATATTGGCTACAGACAAACCTCCATGCACATCGATACAATAGCCAAAATACCCCTTTTACGATTGTCAAGCAATCAAAAGATAAATTTAAGTATTATACAATGTGCACAAGGTTACCATCGTACCTCAAGTCAAGGACTAATCATGTACTATTGCAATATGAAAATTCTTATTCGACAGACAAATCTTCCAGTTAAGAATTTCCATCGGGTTATGTTCAATGAACTTGTTCTCCAACAAGCACCCACATATATGCACTCGCGTCACAACCCTGATGTTAATGGAATGCGACATCCTTGTCTTACAAGCATGCATCATATGCGCAAGTCTTACCGGGCTATTCAATGTCCTATCTCGAAAAGCCCATTGACTTGGAACAAGTTTAAGACCGAAACCTTAGAGACATGTTCCATGATTGCCATCATATGCGCAACTACATCCCATAGTTTAAATTGGTCTAAGGACTTTATAATACGTGCAATTATAATAAAAGCGAAAACATAAGATAAAGAAAGTTGCCTTTATTAATATAATTCCAATAAAATCATTATACAAGTAGAATGAAATCCAATCTAATTGGAACGTCGGGAACTCTACTCTAACACAAGATTTCACAGCCCACTGATATTCCAGATGTCCGTCAAGGAGGCTTTGAAGTCGACGGGAGAAAAGGGTTTTGACCCTTTGGGTTGGAGGAGACGACCAATGAGAGAGTCGCGTAGTTTCGATACGCGACTTTGGTAGCGGGCTTCGTTGATAGTGACCGAGAAGAATTCCCCTTCTTTAACAGGGGGCACCAAGGGTCAAGCCCGTCGGGGGGAGGACCAGGCGGAAAGGGAAGCGGGCTGGGCCTCCAGACCCAATGAGCTTGGGCCTCAGGGAGCTGCGTATGGTCTACTAAAAGGTGGGGATTGGGCTGGACATCCAGGCCCAGGTTGAAGGAATTGTTGGCTGTAGTTGGGCTGGTAAAGCCGGTTTGGAACAAATGAAGTGTATTGGGCTGGGAGCTTGGGCCGCTGGTGGAAAAAGAAGGGTTGGAGGAAAAAGAAGGGGGTGGGCCATTACACTCAACAGGTGGCCTCGTAAAAAAAGGGGTAGCATTGACCTGGTGCGTAGGTTGAGGGACAGCCGAAAAAGCCGACTTTGCAGACTTTGCAGGAAAAGCAGAACTTGCACGTAAAAAGCCATGCAGGGCAGGGTCCGAGGAAAGCAGCGCAGAAAAGACCGGATGGGCAGGGCTAACGGAGTTCCTCACGGCATTAGATGGGTTCCCCTCCGGCAGAGCGTCGGCGAGAAGAGACGTCATCGCAGTAATGATGCTGCAAAGTTCCGGCGAGATTGAAGGCGGTGTGGTAGAGCAGCCATGTGGGAAGAGTTGCATCGTACGTTTTACCGTCGCAGGAGCAGCATTTTCCGTAAGGTCGCAGACGGTAGATCCCGGCGTTGGTGCAGGAAAAGCTTGTGGCCAAAGCTTATCCGCCGTCGGCGAGCCGAAAACGACGGGGGCGGTAAGGAGAGAGCCAAAAGCTGGTGAGCCGTGGAGCGAAGGGGGGAGGATCGGCGAGGAATGGGCAGCGGGAAGAGGTGCGTGCGTGCTGCTGGGTGGGAGCGCCGGCGGTTGTTTCAGCGTGGATGTAGGCGATGGGGCCGCAACAACTCCGGCGAAGGTGGAAGCCGAAGTCACCGCCGGCCTGGACGACGGAGGGAAAGAAAACTCAGGCGGTGGTTTTTACAGGGAAAGCGCCGGCGGACAGTGGCGGAGCCAGAATTATAAATCCACCCGGGCTGAATTTAAATTCATAGACACTTTAACTTTTTTTTGCAGGTGCTTAACCTAAATTTTAAAATAAAAGGAATAAAAAAAAACAAAATAAAAAACCTAAAACAACTAAACTTTCTAATAAAAAATAAAAAAGGAATCCAAGAAAATAATGAGATAAAACTAAAAAGAAAAATTCCTAAGAACTCGTACAACTCCTTAAAGCAAACCCTATAAAAACAGATACCCCCAATAAGATAAACTAAATAAAAACTAAAATAAAAAACTAAGATCTTAAAAGTTGTCACTACCTAACGGAATTTGCTCCGATGGGATTATAACTTTTTTGTTATTTTTATAATGAAAAATAAAATAACAAATAATAATTAAAAATTATAAATAAGATACAATGCATGATCACCAATTATTGGTTTAAGAAAAGGTTCTTCTCTATCTCTTCATTGAGATTCGAATAATCTAATTAAAAAATGGATATTTTATTAAAGTACAGATTAGATYATAAATATGTTAATAAAGAAAATACAATTAAAATTATTAAATTACAATTTCGAATTATAATTTAGGRCTAGGATATGAACCAATGARTTTTAAAGGTTACTCATGTTGGATTTACCATAAATAGGACGTACAGAAAGCGAGTTCCGGCAATGCGGCAACTTCGTCATCTTTTATGTTTTGTTGGAATCATTATTATTATTTTTCACAATTAGATGAGAAGACCATATTCTTGGACATTTTTGTTTTAGCTATATTAAAAAAAAAATCCTTATAATTAATTGGGCTATGTATAATTGAAGCACTAAAGCCTTCTTTATTTAGTTTGTTTTGACAATTTAGAAAAAAGAATTATGACCACTTTAACGTTTCACTTTGAAATAAAGAAAATATGTACATTATAATTCTTATACAAATCAGATGTTAATTGATTATTTGTATAAACCTATATATTATTGTAAAAATATTTTACTTGTTTTATGTATCTATAAACCTTATTGTATTTAAAATTTGAATATTTATCAAGTAGAGTGATAAACCATGGGAGGCTGAGAGTTTAAGTGGGGACAGTGCGTGTTGTCTGGTTATATGTATGATTGCATTTGCAAACCAAAAAGATTTATTATAAAACAAAACAAAAATAAGCCTTAAGTGTAGAAAGAAAAATAAATGACTCACCCCATCATGTCCATATCTATCAAATAAATAAAAAACATATAAAAAATGGATGGGGTTACCAAGTATAAAACTTGGGGCTACCCGGCTGCAGCCCGGGTGAGCGGCAATGTACCTCCGCCCCTGCCGGCGGGGTTTCTAGTGAAACTGCTGGGGGTAAAAAACCATGGGCGGTCATTGTGTAGAAAGAACCGGCGGCGGCTGTTGTAGTGAAAGCTCCGACGGAGTTGCTAGTTGCTGGGAGTACGTCCAGGGGGGCTGCAACGACGGAGTGTGGGTCAGCCAGGGCAACAGAGGCGGCAAGGAGGTTTGAAGAAGGTGCTCTACGGGCGGCGGTTGCTTTGACATCGTCGGCGGTGTTTGTTGAGCAACAAGCTCCGGTGGGCTTGCGAGGGAATGTAGTTGGGGGTACGCCTTGGGTGGCTGCGATGGCAAGGCATTGAGCGGCCTGTGATGACGGAGTTCCGGCGGGGATTCGACTCGGTTGAAAAAAGAGAGGAGAGAGAACCGAGAGTTTTCTACGTTTTTTCATTGATAATCTTCTTTCACTGAAAAAAGGACCAAATGGGGATCCCGTTTGATATAAAAAGATTTATTATTGATTTATGTTGTCATTTTGAGTTCACTTACAAAATTTCAAGTCAATTAGAGTAGAGTTCGTTTACATCGTTGAATTGTCGGTTAAAATTTCAATTTTCATAGTTTTAAAATTGTTAAAGAGAGATTCTGACTACTTATGCGGCGTTGCCAAGGCAAGAGTTTCGTACTATAATAATCTCAAAACTGAGTTACAATTACACCAAGAGACTATTTATAAACCCTAGTTAATTTTACGCGAACTCCCGCTAATACCCTAGTTGGTTCGACGTGGACGAGGGGTTAGATATACGGTACTTCAGGCTCCACAACCCAACATATTTTTCAAACAGAGAATCAAAAACTTTCGGCGTTGACTTATGTTATCATTTCAAGTCTGTATGCAAAACTTGAAGTCAATCATAGTTCGTTTTACCCTATTGAATTGACAGTTAAATTTTTTATTTTTACAATTTTTTTATATAGAAAATCAGAAACTTTCACCGTTGATTCCGGTCTACTCGGGGTTTAACCTGAGATTTTTACTATTTATTTCTATTATCATTTAGAGTCTACCTATAAAGTTTCAAGTCAATCGAAAGTTGTTTGCTATTGAATCTTCAGTCAAAGTTTCGATTTTCATAGTTTTTTCACACAGAATATCAGAAACTTTTGGCGTCGATTCCGACCATACCCGATGCCTGTATAACCTGAGAATCTTACCATTAAATTTTGTTATTATTTCTAATCCACCTACAAAATTCCAAGTCAATCGGAGTCTTAACCTATCTAAAATCAGAACAACACGCAATAAATTACTACAACTAATAATACTAAGATTATTACATACAATAATAAGATTATTACCGGTTGTCATAATATTACTACAACCAATAATCTAAAATACGAAAACATAATTATTGTAATTAGATTACCACAAGTAGTAATCACATTATCTCAATAATCTAAGTTTATCATATATAGTAATTACATCCAGTAATAAGATTACTAATATTAAGAATACAAATCTAATAATTCTCATGACCAAAGCGTCGAAATTGTTTTCAAATTCATCAACTCATGAGAATATTTACATATCCTCATTCATTAAAAAAAAACATAAAACAAGTATTTACAATTATGTCTACAAAGACGACTTATTTACAACTAATTAGAAAAATCATATCTTATAACTATATTATAGGAGAGAAAGAAATAATATGATTATTACCACTATTAATAAGATTACTAGAATTGATAATATGAGTATTGGTATTTATAATAAGATTCTTTTTAAATAAGTTGCGGCGCTTTTATTTAAAAATGAGAAAAGTATATGAGTACATAACAAACAATGAATAAAAAATGAAAACAAAGAAACTGGTGCTTCATAAGAAATCCCCGCTTAAGCGAACTCTTTGAAGCTTTGCGCAAAAGAGTAGAATATCTGTCTTCAGCCATATTCGCCCAAGATTGTCTAGAAGCGATATCCATAAGGTGAAGGGTAGGAGAGGATTTTGGATCGTCAACAATGAAAGAAGTAGAAGACTCATGTTGTAATTTTTTAATCATATCAATTAATTCCCGGTCAGTAGCAGGTTTACGAAAAAGAGGGGTACGATGTTGGCTGCCAATATCCAACTCATCCACTATAATACCTTCTTCACGTACAAGACAGGCTGTTGGAGTATGTTGCACTGAAGGAGAGACCTTAACCGAAGAACCCATGTCCACCTGATCAACATAACTCTTGCTCGAAAAAGCAGGTTCCTCATAAAGCACAAACTGTCGAGAGGTGTCATAAACTATCTCAACCAATTTGCAAAAGTTCGGTTGGTTCTCCCTGCAAAGCTGCGCAGTAGGGACTGAAACCGCCAGGTTACGGACCTTCTTGTCATGAGGATCAGAGCGTCGATGAGAGCGTATGGTATAAACCGTTTGCCATTCATCACTACCCATGTTCTGAGCGGCACGAGTTTTACGAGCGGGGCAAGAACCAACAAGGTGCCCCACCATTTTGCAATACGAACAAAAATCCAACAGGTTTTCGTAACCTAACAAAATATAACTGCAATACCCCTCACATTCAATCATAACCGTTTTGTGAAGAGTATGATCAAGATTTAACTCAACCAGCACATGAGCAAAGTGACCGACAGAGCCATTAAGAGAACGCTCATCAATTTTCAAAGGAGTACCAACTACCCTAGTAATATTCAAAATGAAAGATTATTCCCAGTACTCGATAGGTAATTCATAGATGCAAATCCAAACCTGAGAAGATTACTTAAACTGGTAATAAGATTACTGCTAATATGATTACTAGTACTGTTAATATCATATATCAGTACCAATAAGTTGTATCGCAAGCATCATATTGAAACGAAATCATATATTAACAATTTCTTTTCAACAAACATTCCCAAATAAGACTCGTCAATGCAAATTAAGTTGTATCGTAAGCTGATTGTTACTCTTAATCATAGTTCATATATTAACAATTTATTGCCAATGATTGCTGCTTGGTGTTTAACAAGCAAACCGAACTACAAAATATTCTTTTCAAGTAATGGTTAGAAATGGACGACCTTTTAGTTCCATCGATGAAGTATGTGCATTTTTTAGTAGATTGAATACTAATTAACTGAGGCGGATGACTTAATAAATGACAAATAGCTAACAATACACAATTATGCAAACAGATATACTACACACCTCTATTTTCACGAGAAGTTTTGTACGTTAACAGCCAAACTTCAACCCACCCTATTCATATCGAATCAATATAATCAAACCCTAAATTTTTAAATGGAATCATTCAACAAATGAAAATAGAAACAAGAAGACCTAAATTAACTAAAAAGGAAGTCATCAACCACTCACCCTAGTGATTTTCGTCTGGAGATCAACGCATTGGTGTGTGACGCGACCAAAAAGATTGGGTCACCAAGGATATGAGGTACTAACCTCAAATAAGAGATCAGCGATATGAATAACTTCAAATTACGTTACAGCGACCTGATTGATCTCCAAGAGCCTCATAGCGACCTAGTCAATCATGCAAAACAACACCTCAGCCAAGGCGGTGGACGGTCCCAGCGAAGGTTCTCCAATGCTTAAGTTAGAGAGTGCGAGAGATATTTCGAGAGCTCAAACGTAATAATCAACTTAAAATAAAAGTGAGGCCTGAATCCTCTTTATATAGACAAGAGAAGTATTCCCCAAGCTAGGGTTACCTTCTCCCACTATAATTCCATAAATACCACAACCGACTCAAAATTAGGATTTCTCTTGTATGCTAAGTTCCCATAAATAATAGATCTCTTGCTAAATTACCAGAATAGGCCTGGGCATGTGATTCTTTTAATATAATTCGTCGGTACCCCACAATACCATCTATATTAGCCCGTTCGGGCCAAACAATCATAAGGCCCATGTTTCACCCACAAATTTGACCACGCCTGAGATCAAGCCTTCACCCAACACAAGCTTGACCTGCACCCACAAATACGTCAGAAAATGACCACCGGAGGTTTTCCGATGGAAACCTCTCCGATACTTAAGCGTGTTGAATACGCCTCAGATAAGCGTGTTGAATGTTTCAGTAGGCAATGAAAGACAAGAGCAAGAATGTCATACCTCTCTAAGCCTTGGGGCTGAGCTATTTATAATTTTCCCTAGTGGGGACCCCTTCCGGAATTTCAGAAGCAAAGACAGCGAATCTCGGGCCGTTATGCAAATAGTCACGATAGGTGGTCCCACCTGTTCCCTTCTGGAAAGCCAAGGCGCCTAGTCTCCTATAGGCTTGGCTTCTTATGATTTTCTTGGAGAATCCATCTCAGACAAGGATTATCCTGAGCTAGGATGATTCCTTTCCTGTCTTAATTTAACTTCCTAACCTTCTCTAGGAGAGTCAGCTCAGGTCTTCTCGAGGACAGGGCTGGTCAGGCCCTCTAGTCCTCTTCCTAGTGATTCTGGATCAGATCTACCCCAATCTAGGTCTGTCTATTCAGGCCACATCAGCCCAACACCCAGCGCCGAGCTACCACTCAATGATGAGCTGGTAAAACCATAAGAGGTCGCTACCCTATATGAGAGCTCGCCACTCCCATACTCCAGGTCGCTACTCTACAAAACAGCTCACGTAACTCTTAGAAAGAATGCTCCTTCCAAGAAATGAGGTCGCTTACCATAAATACCTGTATATATCTTACGTGAATATTTAGTGTCGTATCAGCTAGTCCCCTATATTCTGACTGATTGAGGCACGAAATCAGGTGGAATATGTAAAAAGTAAAAAGAATGCATCGACCACTTACTTGAAAACTTAACCATAAAACTTTACTCAATCACTCTGTCAGCTTACCAAGGCATTATACCATAACTCACAATAACCCAGCTCTCGATATCGAGCTATAACATTAGCTCGGCACATGAGATTGCGACCTTCAAAAAATCAGCTTGCTCAACTCCCGGAAAGAATGCACCTTCCAGAAGAAGAGGTCACTTATAAGTCCTTAAAATATATGCTTATCGACCTGAAATATCTGTCAACCCATAATCATAAAAACCACCCTTTGCCGACCTAAAGTCATACGCGTGCACAATAGTTCAGCAAAATATAATCATAACCTTTTTTAAGAAGTCAAAACACGCCACTCCTATCCATCACATCTCTTTAAAGATCAATAAATGCCCTCTGACAACATGTCGGACACGTGCCATTTCCCCATTTTCTAGTAATATATTTAATACACCGGGCTAGAAATGAAATGTTCAGAATAATCCGAGAAAACCCTACCAACTTCCCGCTTCTTTCTGTCGTTTTAGCTTTTTACGCCGCCCAACACATATTATACCTTTTCATTTCAATTCATCCTCACTTTATCAAAAACACAAGCAAAAAACTCCATTTTTTCTCCGCAACATTTTCTCTTTCTCACGAAATTCTGCAAAAATTTTCACAACACCCCAGGATCCATCTCCGAAGTCATCAACAACAATAATGAGTAAGTCCCCCAATCTTTCATAATAGCAATTATTTTAAATCTTGCTCTGCAATTGTTGCATCTGCTAAGTATTTTTGTGTTTATTTTCCTCTTTTCTTTTTCCCGATAATTGACTGATGACGAATCCGGCATCCTCCAATCCCGATTCTCAAAACACATAGCCTTACCCTGACACCGATTCCCTTGAAAAACCATTTATTATTAAAAGAAGATTAAGAAATCCTCCTTCACCACAGCCTGGCCTATATGACGAACCGGAAGGTGATGTCACTTGGCCCGAGCTTGAGGCCCAAACCAGGGCTTACACAGAGGCTAGAGACTTAAGTGAAAACAATCCAGAAGACCCCTCTCCAGCCCAACCTGAAATTGAAAACATTCCAAAGGGCATCCCTTTAGTCGTACCCAATATACCCTCCACATCTCAATCCGAGCATTTTCTCGAGAATCCCGTAATAGTAGCACCTCCATCTTCTGTTGCCGACCTGCTTCCCCTACCCCAAGCCACTAGGTTAGTTAAAAGATAACTACTGCTTGCTCCCAGATCGGGAAAAGTTGGAAGAGTTCAAGATAGCTCTCAATCTCCCTGACACTGCTACACTGATCACTCCAAATATCTTTAGACTCACCCAAACCATCCTCTACCTGACCACATTGTATTTTTTATGAACTTCTAAAAGTAGGTTTTAGGTTTCGTCCCTATTGGTTTTTTATCTATACCGCAAATAAATTTAAAATTCCCCTCCTCCAACTCACTCCAAACTCAATAAGTTTATGGCTGTATATGTAATACTGTGCACATATTATGATGTCCAGCCCGACCCAGGCTTTTCCCACTTTTGTTTCCAAGTAAAATATCAAATATATTCCTTTTATTTTTTGACCCGCCTCGGGAAATCTCGCTTCTTGGTGAACCCTTCATCAAAAGTGCCCCACTGGCGGAAAATTTTTCTTTTTTATTCACAACACTGAAACCTGGCCCTTCAACACCGACCTGCAATACCATACCCAAAAACAAGATAACCCCCTACCTCGAAAACACGACCCATGCTTTACATGCAATACTCTGACCAGCTTGCTGAATGGAGTAAACGCCCATTCGACGTAATACAACTCACCAGGTGAGAGATGCTGTTTTCCTTCTTGACTCATGACCTATTAACCATGATCAGGCCTTGAACAGATCAGAATTTGGTAGGTCCGCTTAGTTACAAAATTACGCATCATTCATAATAACACAACTCGATTTAATCATGTATTTCATTTTTGCAGATGAATTCATTGGTAGTTGTATCTCATCGAGCTCGGAGGGAGCCATTGTACAAGCTGAGCCGAGCCCAGCAACCACATCAGCACCGCGAAATCCTATTATTGATGTGGGCAAAGAGGAGGAGACCCCCCTTGCTGCAAGGAATGACCGTGAAGAGGTCGCTGACGCTGAGGAGCGCCTACCGCTTTCAACCGTCTTATCCAAAGGGAAGAGGACCATTCGAGGTTGTACCTCTCCCAAACAGGCGCCCCAGGCTCCAAAACGTCGGCGTCTTTGTAAGACTCATGGGGACCCTCATCAAGCTCTCCAGATTTGGAAAAAGAGCTGGCTCAGTGTGACGATGCGGAGAAGGTTATAAATCTTCTCCAAGAGCGCGCCATGACCCAGATAATTCTACTTAAACTCAATTTCCTTTAATATAAATTAACCATCCACTCACACCATCTTCGAATACAGCTGAACCCTTTATTCTCCACTCTGTCCACCCAACTTTTGGCTTGGTTCACCGACTACGATCTCTAGAAGACCCGTGATGAGTTGACGACCCAGGTAGAGAAACTGACCCAACAGCTGTCTCTAACTCAAGGGGAGTTGGACGTGACTCGACAGCAACGAGTTACCCGCGAAGAAGAGCTGAATGTTTCCAAAAGCCTGGTGGAGACATTGAAAGATGAAGTCGCTCGCTCGGAGTTATTGAAAGATGAAGTAGCTTGTCAAGGAGGTCACCTGACAGAGATGGAGGGCCAAAGGAAAAAGGACCACGAGCAGAAGGACGGTGCCATCCAGGCTTGTGAGCAAGGCATAACTGAAGGTCACTGCACATTCTTGAGGAGCGAAATGGGCAAGAAGTTCATGAAGGTTTATAGAGAGGAGTTGTTGGCAGCCTATAAGAACACATCCCTATATTTCGGTAAGATGGCTAGGGGAAGCGAAGAGTGGGTCCATCGAGCGATGAAACAAGTCAAGACCCAGTTCGCTACCATGAATGTCTCTTTCAACCCAGAAGTGGAGGGCATCGTCGACAAACTTCCTCCCTTCTCCTTCTAGAAGGGCGACATAAATCATCCTGCGAAAGCCAAGTGGTAGCTATCCTGTCAAGGCCGAGTTGTTCCACAAGCCAAGATGGTTACCGAGCTAGAGAATCCTCTTGAGGATTTTCTGTCTGATGTGTAAAGCCGCATGACTCTTTAACTTCAAACTCATTTTCTCCTGGATCTTTTTGTATGAACAATTTAATCTTTTCAATACATATCACCTGTTACAATAAATCATCCCAACAATACCAACAATTCATGTTTTAACCATGCAACTCAACTCAAAAAATAATAAACTTCAGAAACCCAACATCCTTATGATTTCCCTAAGTAAGATAACCATAACCTGTGATCAGAACCTTCGTACGTAAAACCACAACCTCAATATAGATCATGTACAACATGTAAATCAAACATGTTTATACCAAAAACCCATCTCTCCCTTTTAAGATATCGAAAATCAAACATACCCAAGAACCTACACGCACCAAACATTTCCTCACATAATATAGCAAATTATATAGGCCATATAAAATCAATCAAGACACCGAGAATTAGGACCAAGTTCACGCAAAAGAACATATAAATCAAATATGTTCGTCTACGTAGACTAGTAAGACACAAAATTATAATAATTGGAAAAATATGTAAGTCAAACATATCCTTCCCAGAGGTGACCTCAAGTACATAAATCAAACATACTTAAAATCACAAAGAACATGTTCCTTACTCAATCATTCATAAAAATCATAAAAATTGTAAAGTGTTCCCAAATATTTCCATTATATATCATAAATAGGCATTCGCCCCGGAGGGGACAATAGTGAATATCTTCCCCTGAGGGTAATAATTAGGTGTCCGCCCCGAAGGGTAATAAAACTATCTGCCCCTAAGGGTACATAAATAAATAAATCTCCACTCTTGAGGGTACATGAATCAAATAAATCTCTGCCCCCGAGAGTATATAAATCAGCAGCCGACCTGTGCAAGCATCAGTTTATAACGAAAATAAAAATACTATTACGAAACATATGCCCACTTCATACACCCGCCCTTCAGGCATAATATTTCTTCAAATGACACATATTTCATCTTCTAGGTAGAGCTTTCCCTTGAGCATTTTCGAGTACATACGCTACCCCGCATAACACCTTGATTACTTTGAACGGCCCGATCAAGCTTGGATCCAGCTTCTTGGTATTATGTATTGCATCAGCTCGCTTCCATAATAGGTCGTAGACCTGGATATTGACGTTTGACCCGTTTGTTAAAAGCTGCCCGAATCTTCTATTTATAACGTTTTACCCGGGCTGCGGCCTTATCTCGTATTTCATCAATCTTCTCAATTTCTCCTCTTGCTAGCCTCCCATTCTCTTCCACATTAAATGTTGATAAACGTTATGACCCCCCCACTATATCATCCGGAATGACAACTTCCATACCATACACCAAGCTAAAAGGTGATTCTCCTGTAGAGGTTCGGGGAGTTGTTCAATAAGCCCACAAGACCGACGTGAGCTCTTTGTGCCAAAGTCCTTCGGTTTTTGTAGCCGCAACTTAATTCCATGCACAATAATCAATTAGTAACCTCGACCTGTCCGTTAGACTGGGGATGCGCCACAGAAGCAAAATGTTGCTTCATCCCCATTTCCTTACACCAATCTTGGATTTCTGCCCATTGTTCCGTTATCCTTGGTCCATTCGAACTTGGATCCTTTCCTAAGTGCCCTGAAAAAGGGGACACCTTTCTCTGCTGACCAAGAAATAAAATGGTTAAGACCCGCAATCTGACCTGTAAGCACCTGTACTTCACACACCGTTCGAGGATGCGACATCTCAAAAACATCCCGCACCTTTTTGGGATTTACCTCGACACCTATCTCCGTTACCATATATCCCAGAAATTTCCTAGATCGCACGCCCAATGCACATTTCTTTGGGTTCAGCTTCATTTCGTACTGTCTAAGTATAATAAAAGTTTTTCTTAAGTCTTCCACATGAGATTCTGCTTTCCTGATCTTTACCAACATATCATCGACATACACCTCCATGGTGGACCCAACAGGTCCTTGAACATTCTGTCCACCAGTCTCTGATAGATCGCCCCTGCATTCTTTAAACCAAATAACATAGACACAAAACAGTATGTTCCCATCGAGGTGACAAAACTCCCCTCAAGTTGATCCTCCTTTGCCAATGGTATTTGGTGATACCCTTGTGAAGCATCCATCATGCTTAATAGCTCGCACCACGAGATTGAATCCACCAATTGATCAATTCGTGGCAGCGGATAATGATCTTTCGGGCATGCCTTATGTAGGTCGCGAAAATCCACACACATTACAACATTAGATAAGTACTCTCGGAATTAGATTTCCCAAATATGGCCCGCCTTTAACATCTTCTGCACCTCTTCCTCAATTATTTTATCCAGTTCAGCCCCAAAACGCCTTCTTTTTTGTTTGGCCGACCTCGCCTCTGGATCTGCATTCAAGTGATGTTGCGCGACCTCCGGTGATACCCCTCTTCCTCGGAATTCCCTCAGTAATGTTATCATCTCTTCCCTTAATGTTTCTGTCATTAGAGTTCCTATTCTCGTAGTATATTCTGGGTGACATTCTTCCAACGAAATCTCCATCAATTCCTCGTGCGGCCGAACAAAGTTCTCTTGTTCTTTCATCTTCTTGCACTAAGCACACCTTCCTGCACATATTCCCTCCTTTCTTGTTTATTTTCACTCAAGCTTTTTCTAACTATCATCTGATAAGATGACCTAGCGACCTGTTGCTCAGATACGACCTCCCTTACCTTATCTCCCACATGATACTTTATACTCATATGATATGTAGATGTTACCGCCTGGAATGCATTAAGAGCAGGCCGCCCTTATATTGCATTATATGCCAACCTCCCATGAATAATTATAAACTTCAAATCCTTATTTGCTTTCAATTTGCCTCTCTCTAATATCACTAAAAGTGTTAGCTCACCCTCCGTAATCACTTGCGCCCCATTGAATGCGTATATTGGTGTATTCACAGGTCGCAACCTTGCCTCCAGTTTCATTTGTTCTAGGCAATCCATGTATATTATATTAACAGAACTCCCGTTATCTACAAAAGTTCTCTCGACCTCATATCCTCCTATTTCAGCTTCAATTACCAGCGCATCATTATGATCCTCCTGCAGCCCGCACCGTTCATTAGGACCAAAAGAGATGATAGGTCCTGTCTTTTGTGGTCGTCTACTTATACTAGCGACCTCCCAGGGTCCAGGCCGAGCTGATTTGGCGTGTTTCTTTCGTGCGTTATTAGTATCACCATTCATTGGCCCTCCTGAGATCATGTTTATTCTCCCTTTATTTCCTCCTGCCCTTCTTGTCTCATTCTGTCTCCGATTTCCTTGCTATGGCTGTCTCTCAGTCTGATTTTGAGGTGGATCCCTTGGAGGTGGAGGGGGTAATGTCTGTCATGGTTTCTGTGGCTCTCTATCTTTGTATATGACCTCTTTTAAATGCCTGGCCTTTATGAGCCTTTCAATTTCCTCCTTAAGATGTCTGCACTTCTCCGTGGAATGACCATAATTATTGTGAAATAGGCAAAAGAAATCCGACTTAGGATTAGTAGGGAGTTGCGCACGAGTATCTAGCCATTTTATGTCATTAGGTATCAATCGCTCCATGATAGTAAACACCTTAGCCTGGGGATAGGCCAAAGGTGTAAAATCCTCATCCCTCCAATCCCTCATATCTAATTTAGGTGCTACTCTTCCACTTGTATTACCAGTTAAGATCCCGTGCACTACTCATCTTGGTTCCCTTCTGGTCTCTAACCTCTTCGACATACTGCCTTCGGTCTCCACGACCTCCATACCAAACCGCAGGCGATGCTCTTCCAGCTTCCTCCACATGTATATATTTATTACATCGCTCCAAAATCTCATCGTATGTCCGCGTAGCTTTTTTTAACCAAAGATTTGCGTAAATCCTCCCTCCTCAATCCCTGATGTAATTCCCCTGCCTTCATTTCATCTATAGAAGTGGGTAACTCTAGTGTGGCATTAGTGAACCTGTTAATGTACTACTTCAAGCTTTCATCTGTCCACTGCACCATTGTAAAAAGAGACTGTGCAGTCTTTGTGTGTTGCTTCACACTGGAAAATTGTTTCAAAAAGACCGCTCGTAATACCCGACAGCTAGTAATCCTTCCTTGCGCCAATTGGTGAAACCAGCTTTGTGCGATTCCTCTTAAGGTAGATACAAAAGCCCAGCATGCCACATCATCCTTATATCCATGTAGAATCATCTCGTTCTCAAAGAGTTGCATGTGCTGGATTGGATCTCTTGTGCCATGATACTGAAATGCAGGCAAAGCTGGGATAACAATTGTCCAATGTTTTATACCCCTTAGGTAGTACAACCCATAATATATCATCAGAAAAAGGATGCCCTTTCTCCTCGTCAGGTTTTTCTCCCGCCACTTGCCTCTGCAGAGCTAGCAATGCTTCTTACATATCCCTGAACGCCTTAGTACCTGGCCCGACCTCACTCTCACCCTTATCTTCATGATACCGACCTCGAATTTTTTGAGATCTTTCCCTGGACTCGCCATCTGTGCTCGAGTCTTCTGTTTCATCATCACTAGTGTGTTTACTATGTCACCGACCTCGGTGTTTATAGTATTTTGGCCCTAACCTCAAATTTTTCCCTTTATTATATTTATAATTCTGAGTACGGGACTCTGAAGATGAGGTGGAGCTAAAGGAATCTGCATATCTTCACTTGCTCGAGCTCCCCTTCCGCTCGCGAGATGGTCTCCACAATGGAGATCTTCCACTACATTTTTGCATTTTTGTTATTGATTTTTCCGCATGCCCATTATCTGATTTATCAGCTTTCTCCCCTGCCGTACCCCGCTCTCCTGCTAGATACTTGTTTATATCTCCTTGTTTTTCCAGAGGTACAAATTCCATAAGCCCTTCCAAGAATCCTTTGTTGACTTGACAAGGCTTGTCTTTAGGCAACTCTCTCCATTCCTTCGTCCCTATGTTGACAGCATTTTGTTCGATAACTTCTGGAGTTTTCTCCTGTTACTCTCCTTCAGGTTCCTTCTCTCTCTGTTTCTCTAGCGAGGGTGGTGGTGTGACAGCCAGATTCTGAATCGATGGTCCTCCTGGGGGAGGTGCTAGTCCGTCTTTCGTTCGCTCTCCTTTATCGATTTCTTTGTTCTTTTTCTTTGATCTGCTTGATCCAAGACCAAAATCAAAGACCCTGGGTGGCATGTTTCTTTCCTTTATATTGTGTTTATGGATTTTGTCACGTCTTTTGCTCAAGGACTCATTGCAACTCTTTCCCATAGACGACGCCACTTGATGCAACCAAAAAGATTGGGTCACCAAGGATATGGGGTACTAACCTCAAATAAGAGATCAGTGACCTGAATAACTTCAAATTATGCCACAGCGACCTGATTGATCTCCAAGAGCCTCCTGGTGACGTAGTCGATCCTGCAAAACAACACCTCAGCCAAGGCGGTGGACGGTCCCGGCAAAGGTCCTCCGATGCTTATGTTAGAGAGTGCGAGAGATATTTCGAGAGCTCAAACGTAATAATCAACTGAAAATAAAAGTGAGGCCTGAATCCTCTTTATATAGACAAGAGAAATATTCCCCAAGCCAGGGTTACCTTCTCTCACTATAATTCCATAAATACCACAACCGACTCAGAATTAGGATTTCTCCTATATGCTAAGTTCCCATAAATAATAGATCTCTCGCTAAATTACAGGAATAGGCCTAGGCCTATGATTCTTTTAATATAATTCACCGGGACCCCACAATACCATCCATATTAGCCCGTTCGGGCCCAACAGTCATAAAGCCCAACACCCAGCGTCGAGCTACCAATAAACGTCGAGCTGGTAAAACCATAAGAGGTCGCTACCCTATATGAGATCTCACCACTCCCATACTCCAGGTCGCTAATCTACAAAATATCTCACCCAAACCTTAGAAAGAATGCTCCTTCTAAAAATTGAGGTTGCTTACCATAAATACCGACATATAGCTTACGTGAATATTTAGTGTCGTATCAGTGTGAATGAAGTTTAGTTTGGAACTATTGACGTGGTGGCTTCTCTGATGAATCTCCCCCTATCATATCCCCCTTGAACTTCTTCTACGACGGATGCTCTATTGCCACTCTGACTCCACACTTCTTCGTATTTTACTCAACAACTGAGTAGCCCTGAGTGTCCATAAAGCACGAGGAAATTGGTCTTCGCCGATGCTGTGGCTGTGGGTCAGTTATTTTTTACCTGTTGGCTACTTTTTTTGGGCTCTTCCAAAAAAAAAACATATTTTTGAAGTAGCTGTCCGATTTTTCAGCGGGGCAGGGCACACGAAGTGCTAAGTGTCGCTGGAGAAGTAGCTACAATCTACCCTCGGGTGGGGTTTTGCCGGTCAAAGAAATCACGCCTTCCGCTGAGACTTAAGAGGCCGTGGATGCCCCTGAAACATCATCAGTGTGCACGTACCACCATGATTATGGGGTTACAGTTATTATAGATGTAACCCCGTGCAGCTTTGATGACCCCCGGCTAATGGTAGTCAATTGCAAGCTTTACCTCACCAAATCTGCCCTACGGTGGTTCGAACAATTACCAGTGAAATCAGTCTGCAATTCTGATAAATAAAACTAAGGTTAGGTGCATATTTGCGCAGAGAGAGGGGGTGGAGGTGGATAAGTCATGTATAGTAAGGAGGGTAAATTATCTAATTTTGGACAAAAGAGTTGATGAGATAAAAGATGAATAATTTTGTTCTGAACTTACAAATTTACATTTTAAGTAATTTCTTATTAATAATCTTGATTTTTGGGATCACAATATTCGTTTACAATGACTATTTATTTTTTTACAAAACTTGAGTAAACAATATTTTTTTTAATAAAGTGTGAAAATATTATTAAAAAGAAGAAAACCGTTCATACAGAAGTAGATCACGACATCCATTCCTTGACTAAAGGCATCTGTTCGTGCCTCATTAAGACCTTCCCGAAGTAAACTCACCCTTGTGGGAGAAACCCTCGTGGAGGAAAGAGTACCCTCCCCACGCCAGTAGTAGAAGGAACAGATCAAAGCGATAAAAAACGCTAAGAGCCACAAGCCGGCTGAGGGTAAAAATAAGCTACAACAAGCAAGACGTGATCTAAAAAGCAGCAATACCAAGGTCCTCTGCCGAACCGAGACTAAGCTACCAACCGAGGGGCTGAAATCAAGATCGTGATAAACGGTACACCGTTTTGCCCAATATATCATCGTCACCAGATATAAGAGGAACGTTGGAGGTGAAGTGAACCAACCGTAAAGCGGAGAATCAGACTTGGAGAGTGCATCAACAGCATGATTGCCTTCTCGATAAACATTCGAGACCATAAAATCGATTGAGGTAGTGAGAAATAGAATCCGACGCCAACGAGCCAGAAAGCGCCAAGGAACCTCAAGGCTACGCTTAACAAAGAGCTCCACCACATAAGTTGAGTTGGATTCTAGCCAAATCCGTCTCCATCCTCTTTGATCAGCCTCCTCAACCTCAATAATCGCGACCTCTAACTCTGCCTCAAAGGCATAACCCTTGCCAAGCGATCTCGAAAAACCGCCCTTAACAAAGCCCCGACAAGTGTGGAAGATGCCCGCCGCCACGCAATCACCAGGACAGCACAAAGCACTACCATCCGTATTCACCTTAATCCAACCAGGTGGGGGGAGTAACCAGGTCACAGGGGAGAGGGTGGGCGGAGGCGCGGGCCTTCCACACACACCCAGTTTTCTCAAACACACCAGGTCGGAAACAGTGTTCGCCATCGTGCCGTGATCAAGGGTAGAGGACTCGAGAATGAGCGAACGAATCAAGATAAGTGCCTTCGTGGTGGTAGGTAGGACTCCATTATGGATGAAATCGCACTTGAGGTGCCAGATCGTCCAAACCGCCGAGATAAAAGCCGCTTTCCATAAGAAGAGTACCTGCGCACTAAACCGACAGTCAAAAGCAAAAACACAAAAATTATCGACCGAATCAGAATGCTCGAAGCAAAAGCAGCAAAATGAAGGACCAATGAACCCCCACCTGCGGGTCACGTCGAAGACACCGAGCCAATTAAAGATTGCCTTCCAAACAGTGATAGAGAGTCGAGGAAGAATATGAGAAGACAAAATCCAGCTGCCCCACCGAACCTTAAGAAACTTCTGACGAAGGTGATCATACGCGATCTTGGCCGAGATGTCACCATTAGGAGAGAGAGACCAAACACGTTTATCCTCAGCGTGAGAGACCATGGGGAAGTGGAGGATGTTGATAACAATGTCCGTATAAGCAACAAGAAAGATCTCCGTGAGGTGCATAACCCCAGAGATGAAGTAATCAGCAATAGAYTGAGAGAAATGGGGCTTAAAAGTCTCAGGAATGCTGATGCGAGAGGCGATGAAATAGCCGAGCCAACTATCCCACCAGAAACTAACCCTGGAGTCACTGCCGGGAATCCAGCGGGAGTTCTCCAAAATGCTAACAACATGACCCCTAATGCCACCTCAAATGGAAGAGGAGACATGTGCACGGGGGGAACCAGTCGTCTTAAGGAAGCGCTCGCGGAGAAGATGAAAGGCCATGGAATCCTTATTAAGAAAGTTATTAGCAAATTTGAAGAGGAATGAGGAGTTGGCAATGGTGACAGAACGGATGCCAAGGCCGCCTTCCTCACGAGGGGCACAATAACGGGCCCAGTTAACGGTACAGCGCTTACGCTTAGAAATATCGCCAGACCAGACAAAATTTCTAATTGCAGATTCAAGTCTGCGGGTGAGTGAGGTCGGACATTTAAGAATGAGCATAGAGTGCACCGTGGTGCTGGAAATGACCGAGTTACAAGGCAAATGTGACCAGCGAGAGACAGAGAGGAACCTTTCCAAGTTCCAAACTTAGCCAAAGTCTTATCAAGGATGGGTCGGAGATGAGTAGCACGAGGGCTACCGCGGAACATCCGGACACCGAGATAAGAGGCAGGGAGGGAGCCCACAGAGAAATTAGAGACTTGACAAATACGACGGACAACAGCGGGAGTAACAGAGGAGCCAAAGTAAATCTTTGACTTCCCTAGGCTGAGAATCTGACCGGAAAAATCCCCGTAGCAACAGAAGATATCCAGGATGGCCCTAACATTACGAGTCGAGGCATGACTCATAATGAGAATATCATCGGCATAGAGAAGGCAGGTCGGGAAGTAGAGCGAGCGACCTGCCCGGAATGGGGAGATTGTACCACGATCCGTAGCGAACCAGAGGGCACGTGCAAGAACGTCCTCCGCAATGCAGAAGAGGAGAGGGGAGAGGGGAGAGGGGGTCCCCCTGGCGAACACCCCTGTAGCAACTAAATTAGCCAGCGGGGCTACCATTCAGGAGAACCGAGATACGAGCGGAGTGGAGAATGGTCTCAACCTACCCAATGAAGATAGGAGGAAAGCCAAAGTGGCGTAATGTTGCAATCAGAAAGCCCCAATCTAAGGTATCAAAGGCTTTGCGGATGTCAATCTTCATGATCATGTTCTTACCGAAAGTACGAGAGGAGAGGCAATTAAAGGCCTCAGAGGCAACATCGATACAATCATAGATCTGCTTGCCCGGAATAAAACCGAACTGAGAATCCGAGATGATCTTACCGATGACTGCACCGAGACGGGTGGCCATGGTCTTCGTGATAATCTTGAAAGGAAAGTTAGTAAGGGCAATCGGGCGGAAATCTTCCACATGCATCGCTCCCTTAACTTTCGGGATAAGAACCATGAATCTGGAATTGAAACTAGTGGGAAGGGACAAGGAAACAAAGAAGTGACGGACTGCCGAACGAACGTCATGTCCGACAATGTCCCAACACTCCTGAAAGAAATGGCCATTGAAGCCGTCCAGACCAGGGGCACTACTAGGGGTAAGAGAAAACACAGCGTCCTGAATTTCCTCATTGCTCGGAGTAGTAGAGAGGAAGGATTGAGAATGAGTATCAACAATAGGGTGCGGTAACTCATTTATCCAAGAAGGGTCCAGGAGAGGGTGACTGGCGGAAAAAAGATCAGAGAAGAAGGAAATGATCTTTTCCTGAATCGCCTCAGGGGAGTGGCTGACCACCCCATCAATCATCAAGAGAGAGTAAACAATATTTTATCAACATTTTTTTTAAACTTATGTGAAACAAATATAAGTTTATCTTTGTTTGTGGGACAGATGTAGTACTTTTTGGTCCAAAAGTATCAAATAGAATTGTTGAATTGAACATCTTTTGGTTAACCGTTGATCGGCAGTTTCGGTTAAAATCATAACCGTCAACCGGTCGCCGGCGGTTAGGTTATGGCTAGGGTTACCGACTAACTAGCTTTAAAAAAAAATAAAAAAAATTCGGCGGTTAAACCGCCCCAGTTAAATGCCGTTGGAAATCTACGGTTGAGATCAACTAGCCGTTGAAGATTAGGATGAAATTCAAACAAAAAATTAGCCATTGGCAGTTAACTGCGGCTAACTGGTTTAACCACCATTTAACCGAACCAGTTAACGACTAGTTTTTCAATTTTTTTAATACATTTTGACACCTATAAATACTTCACTCTCCAACACCAATACTCACACCAATTCATCTATATTATTCTTGTTCTTCTCTTATATTTTTAAGTTTCAAGTCAAGTTGCTAATTTGTGTAAAATAATATCAATAATATTCTTATTCTTCTTAACCTCGTTTTACTTAATTCTCTTTTATAATATTACTATGGCAAGCTCTTCTAGTAATGTCAATACCAATACTCCAACCTCTTCTCGTCGAGGTCGAGGATCTCGACGAGAATCTTCGGTCATTGCTGGAGATTATGTTTGCGATGAGATGGCGGTGGAAGAAGTTGAAAACCTATATAATCAAATCAACTTCGACGATCAAAATCAAACCAATTTTGAAGTGGATTTACCTAGCTCCGACGAATCCGAACTGCCGGCCACCGTCAATTTGGATGAAGATGAAGAGAGGGCGGGTGATATGCCACCACCTCAATTGAAAATTGAGGGAATTTCAATCTCCCATCTTCTGATATCATTTTAAAAAAATGACGATCAACGGCGAACCTTGGGCGCAATGTAATTATTGCACAACTCATTACGCCTTCGGTTCTAAAAAATAATAGAGGCTGCGGTTCGCTCAAATACCACCTAGAGAGGAAGCATCCCGACAAATACGGAGTGGAAAGATCTCAAACAACTAAACTTCTCATTTTCATCTACCGCCGGCGTCGGGACCGGCGGCCAGGTACGATTTCTAGTAGTTTGTTTCAATATACCGAAAGTGGTCATCAAAAGTTTCTTGCAAAATTTGTTTCCATTATGGGTCTTCCTTTTAATCATGCGTATAGTAATCATTATGAATATTATACTAGGGGTGAATTTAATACATCTAACACAAGGATTTCACGAAATAAATTGACTCGCGATATTGAAAAAATGGTTGGTGAGTATAAGTTGAATTTGATTTCAATATTTGATAGTTTGCCTCAAAGTGTCTCTATATGTTCAGATATTTGGATGGATTGCTATCATAATCATAATTATATGGGAATTACTTGCCATTGGATTGACTATTCTTGGACTTTACAAAAATATTTAATTGCATATAGGGAGTTTGATAGTCCGCATACCGCGGTGAATATTTCGCGCAAAATAGCCAATGTTTTGTCCGAGTATCATTTAGGTAACAAAGTTTTTTCAATTTTATTTGATAATGTTGCCACTAATACGGCTAGTTTAGATTTGTTAAAAACTTTTTTTCAACCCACTATTGGCAACAAAATTTTTCATGTTAGATACATTTGTCATATTTTAAATTTATATTTTTAAGATGGTTTAAATACTTATAATCTAAAATTTCTCCGATTAGGATTGTTATATATCCTCTACGTATACACGATTCGATTCAAAAAAATGGCAAAAATTTTGCCGAACTAATGATTTGCATCCTAAAAAAAATTCAATTGATGTGCCAAATCGTTGGAACTCTACTTATAATTTGCTTAATGATTCTTTTGAATATAGAGATGCATTGTATGCATTTTTTGGTAATCAATATGTCGATTTCGCTTTGTTTTCGCATATGTGGGATGATTGTTATAATATGATGTCCCTTTAAAAAACTTTTAACGACGCCACCGTGATTTTATCCGGTGTTTATTATCCTACTTCCACACTACTTGTTGGTCAATGTATTCAAATTGTACTTGTTAGCACTTCTTTACTCGATTCGCCTGAATTAGGTGAATGTATTGTTAATATATTGAGTAAATGGTCAAATATTTTATGTACATTCCCAGTGTTTTTTTGATTGCAAGAATTTTAGACCCGGATTATCGGGTAGAGGGTTTAGAAAATTTGCTTAAAGTTTATTATGATGCATTAGAACCTTTATTACAAACTTCAAATATTCAAATTCCTAACGCTTATACTATTGCTCACCAAGCACAATAATTTTTAGCAAATATTTTTAATGATTATAATCAATCTAGTGATGTTAATGTGTCCCTTTCCCCTTCCTGTTCCCTCCCCCACTTCTAGTATAAGACCCAACGACCCTCGACAAGCTCTAGCCCCATATACTAGGTTGATTGAGGATACTAAGAGAAAATGGCAAAGAGCTAATGTTAATCGATCAATGAAATTATACAGTTATTTAAGGGCTTTTGAATCAAGTTCGATTCCAAAAAAGCACGATGGTACTACTAACGATCTTGTTCAGTTTTGGTCGAAAATGGCCAGTATTTTTCCTACACTCTCTAGGATTGCCAAGGAGGTTATCATCGTTCCTGTTTCAACATTTTCTATTAAACAGGCCCTCAGCATGGGAGGCTTTGTGTTGGATAATCGCCGGTCTAGCTTATTACCCAAAAATCTTGAAAATCAAATGTTGATGAACGATTGAGTGAAAGCCAAAAAATGAGAACAAGGAATGTAATTGGATGAAGGTGAATAGAGCGACTATTACGATAACACTTTGTGAAGCAACGACAACGACGAATAGGTAAGTAGGCAAGTGAGGTAAGTATAAGAAATACGTGGACTTTGATTCCTTTACGAGAATACTTAGGCAAGTTAATTCTAATATTAAAAGTTAAAATTTAATTTTAACTTCTAATATTAGAACTAAAATCAAGTCCCTTTTTAATTTTTTTTTTCAAATTAAATAAAAAACCGAACTACGTGGACTTTGATTCCTTTCCGAGGATATGTAGACAATTTAATTCTAATATTAAAAGTTAAAATTTTAATTTTTAATATTAGAATTAAAATCAAGTCCTTTTAATTTTTTTTTAAGCTTTTTGATTCAAATAAATCTTATTCATGCAATGACAAAAACATATATGAAGACAATGACAACACAAAAAAGTGAAAGTAATAAAAAACTATTCATGCACAAGTCATTCAAATCGAATACCATCTTTCAAAAATAAAACTTTCAAGTTATATACAATTCGTACTCTCAAGTTATATACAATCCGTTTTTTCAATATTTGTATAATTAAATTAGTAATGTGATTTTGTTGTATTATTTTGAAATAAATGCCATCATCTTGTTTATTCGGTTGTTTGTAAATATTAGAATTAAAATCAAGTCCTTTTTTTAATTTACTTTTTTCAAATATATAAGAACTTTTTACTTCAAAAATTCAATTACTCAAATTTTATTTAAGTTCTCATTTATTTATCTCATTCTAATTCCATCTAAGTTTCAATTATTCAAATTTTATTTAAATTTTTAAATTTAACTTAAAAAAATAAAAAACATATATAAAAACCGTCGGTTAACCGGTTAACCGCCGGTTCGGTTAACCGCACCTAATCGTAACCTTAACCGGTTCACGGCTGGTTAGGTTACGGTTAGGGAAAAATTGATTAATTAACCGACAATTTATTAACCGCCGGTTAATTAACTGACCAGTTAATAACATAATTAACAGCTCTAGTATCAGAATTTGTTTAAAGTAATAAACAGTTTAAAATTTAGGTTTCAATGTATATGTTTGAATAATAATAATAAACTATTTTCACATTCGATTCACTGGAGTGGTCTTACAAGTCACATGAGATTAATAAGACGGATTATCCGTCAGACCAAAACTTCATATCAATGCATCATGGTATAAAGATTATTACATTTATTAAATAAAACAATACATCATAGTACAAATACGTTATATTATAAAAACTAATACATCATAGCACGAGTAAGAGATTTACGAAAAATCAATACTTTCGAGTACAAAAGCAAATACATCATATTACAAAAATAATACATCATGGTACCAGGTCAGATGGTTTTCAGTTTATGACCCATCAATCTGACTTGACACAAGTGTTTGCTTATATATAAAGTCACACACCTGGCCGACCTAACTGTTAAGCAACTTTCAAAAAACTAAAATTTATTATTTTCTCATACCAAAATATAGGAAATCTAAAATAACTAAACTAAATAAGAAACTATAAACAAATGGTATATGGTGCATTCGGATACACCATGCATTGTGCATTGACTTCCTTATGCGGGATGAATATATAAATTTTGTGAGATGAATATGTTTGTTCTGTAGATATTATGTGTGATGAATATTAATGTTGAAAAAATAGATCTTCCCGCGAAAGTGCCCGTTGAAATCTAGTCGACATGAAAGTATAAGAGGACGCTATTGAAATCCGATCGACAACTTATATGTTTTACACTGTGAATATGATTGTTCTGTTGATGAATATTCAAAACACATAAATATTCAATACAAAACATACACTTTTATCGCATATAACATTCATATTCATATTATCACACAAATATTGATATTCATCACATAAAACATCCATATTCACCAAACATAGAACAAATCAATTTAAAACTAATATAGTACAACTATTTTACCATATATTATACTCATGTTCATCACACATAGTATATATATTTATCACACAAAATATTAAAATTAAAAGTAGGGTGCACGGTATAATTTGCCAACTATAAAAGAACCTTGAAAATGAAAAAAAAAAAAGAAAACTTAAAATAAAAATCATCCTGAAAACCTAAGTAAAGTTAAACTAAATTAAATAAAACTAAAAACATAACTCAAATTTTGCCCTGCCCAACAGATCAAACCGTTAGACTAGACTAACATAAATTTTTGTCATAAAAGAAACTAAAATCGGTAAACTTATTAAAGGTTGTTCAGATTATGACATGAATTGTTTTTTAAGAGAATATGTATAAATTATCTAAAATATTGTAAACCATCAAGTGTTTTACTATGGAATACTATAAGAACTCAGACTCAGACTAAAATCTTTTAATCAGGGAATAACGTGGGGAGTGACTCGTCTCCTTTTGTGGAAGTAACGTGTTTCCCTTGTGGAGTGTCCTTTCACCTCCTTAACAAGGTATTAGTGTAGGGAGTCTCATGTGTTAGTGGGCCCAATGTCGTAAATAGTTATTGAGTACTTATAAAAAAACTCTATAGTTTTGAAAAAAATAAAGCCAAGGGATGTTAATCCGGTTATCGAATCATGTTCAAGTTCAATTTCTTGTCAATATTGAGTTATGTTCGAAAATACATTAAAAAAAGTAGGTGAAACATAAGATAATTATATTTTGAAATATAAATTGACGGTCTCTGGTCAACTTCTAGTTAGTCGTGTATGTGTTCGAATTTCCCTCAATAATTTCCATACCAAGATCGTGTCAGGTTAAGGAATGACACCCCAGACAGTCTGAAATCACAAATGGAGTAGATAGCCCTTCATGTTATGACCTAATGAAGTAGAGTGGACGTTTTGGATTAGAGGTTTCAATTTAAAATCTTCGTCTGCGTAATACTTGGTCGATTATGCCATATATGGTTTGCGCATAACGTTTTAACCAGAGGTTGGTTTGTAAGGTATAAGATAAAGCTTAGGTTATCTAATGTTACTCCAAATAATAGGGGTTGCTAGTAGAGGTGACAATGTACTGGATCGGGCTTATCGGTACAATGCCTTTATGGGCATGACTCTCTCTCCGCGCGCCCATAAGATTGCTAATCACACTAATTCTTTTTATTGAATAACCTAAGTTCAATATACCCCCAAGTCTTTTTTACTACAAACACCTATTTCTCTCATTGTCTTATTCCTCACTCACCACCACCACCTGTCGGGTCCTCCTTCTCAAACACACATTAGCACATACATAAAATAACACAAACGTACACACAACATGAACAAAATAGAGAAAAAATATATAAGCATTCGTGTCCGACTTTAATTGACCAAATGCCACTTAGGGGGAATGTTGGTGGATTTTGATTTTCTTTAATAAAATCCAAAAAATTCTTTTATTGACCAAGATCTTAGAAAATTATTTCACATGTACAAAATTCATAATCTTGAATTTAAGATACTAACTGTTTAAGCTAAGAGTAGCCTAGACAAATTCAATACAAAAATAAGGAGATCGGCAACAAAATAAGTAAAAAATGAGTAGGAAATAGTGCTTGACTTTTATTCTTGAAATTCGGGTCAGGTGCCTTGAACAAATCCTTTTTCAAATGTTGGTCTCTTGATACAAGCTTTCGCTCTCTAAAACTCCCTTGTGTTTCTCTCTCTAAAAATTGGGATCTCTTCTATCTCTCTTGGAGAGACTATTTATAGTTTTCCTTTCAAACCCAAATTGGATGCGTGTCACCACCTTAATGGTCACCGACTTGCTTAGTGGGAAAGTTAACCAAAACCTAACCCTAATTAGACACATGGCATTACTTCATTGGCCATTAGCCCTTTCTTAACCATGTTAGTTAACCCTGATTACGTCTTTTCTTTCGCCTCAAATCCATTCTTATTTAGCCTCGGCGTCGAGCCAATCTTTCCTCATGACCGGTCAATCTTGACCGAGTCACTCTTATCCTCCGAGCCTTTCCCCGGGTAGAGACGGGTGGTGAGTAGATTCGATATTTCTTTTGAGAATCTGATCGATCCATATGGTCCGCACATGAGACCTTTCTTGGTTAGGCAACAAGCATTTTAGTCGGTTGTCGTAATCTGGTCGACTGTCATGAGCTATGTGTGCTAATCGGATGATGTTCTCTGTTCGGCCCTTGGGTGTCGGGCCTTCCGCGCACTCTGGTCGGGTAGTGTGCCCTGGTCGGCCCACATGCACCAGGCGTGCCGCGCACGCTGGTCGGCAATTGTCCCCTGGGTGACTGGTTGAGTGTTAGTTGATTCAGATTAGGGGACAGGAGATTGAGTTTGAGGGTCATTAGGTTGGGTCTAACTGACAGAAGATTGAGTTTGGGAGATGGTGATTGAGTTTGGGGGATAGGTGACTGGATTTGAGTGGCAGGTGGTTGGGGTTGAGTGACAGGTGATTGTGTTCTGCTGGTTGATTTAGTTTGAGGGCCTTTTGATGAAGGGTCTGCAGGTTTTGTGGCATGTGGCTGATACTACTGGGGCTTGAATCATTCAGTCCATCAGACTTTCTTGTACTCCTACGGGATGCGGAGACGTTAATGGAAGTGTGGTTTGAGACATATTGTCGAGGCTTGTTTGTGTTTGACTTTCTGTTTCTTCAATATACCTCCTGGCGCCATTTCTAAGACTACACGAGAAAACAACAAATAACATCAGGGATCAACCATTTCAAGAACAATTAAGTTACTAGCATTATAATAAGGGAAAAAAATTCTTTGCCACCTGTACTTGTAGCGTTTTTATGGTTTGCAACCTAATATTTTTTTGTTGTTATTAACAACCCAAAGTATGCGGGTTTTGCTCTTTGCAACCTTAAGGCTATTTTTCATTCAAAAAATGTTTGAATCGAAGCACGTAAACATCATGCCTCATCACCAATTATTATGTTGGGCAATGTTTTCATGTTTTTAGAATGAGGCATGAGGTTTACGTGCTTCGATTCAACCATTTTTTGAATGAAAAATAGCCTGAAGGTTGCAAAGAGAAAAACCCGCATACTTTGGGTTGTTAATAACAACAAAAAAAAACATTAGGTTGCAAACCATAAAAACGCTACAAGTACAGGTGGGCAAAGAATCTTTTTCCCTTATAATAAATAAGCTGAGTAGTTGTTGAAAAACACATACAATATATATATATATATATATATATATATATATATATATATATATAGAGGGGATGAGTTCAAATGGAACCATGTCATTATATGCGAACCTGTGAACTAGTACATTTTATTATATACCAGCAGTGCTTTTATTATACAATCAAAGTGGCTTTATTAATATTTTCAGTTATATACACCAGTAATGCTCTTATTATACAATCATAATGCTTTTAATTAAATAAGGAAATACACAAAAAATCTGATTCATCCATTTAATTAGATCAAAGACCCATAATTGACCCTAGGTTCACATATAGGAACATGGTTCTTATTTGAACCTAATCCTATATATATATATATATATATATATATATATATATATATATATATATATATATATGCTATATATATATATATATATATATATATATATATATATATAGGGTTGGGTTCAAATGAAAACCCGTCCTTATTTGTGAACCTAGTGACTCATCTTGACCATTAGATTAGATAATCTTGATAGTTGAGAATATGACATGTCATCAGGGTAATAATGTAAAATACTGCATTAAATTAATAAAAAGGGTATTTTGGACAAAAAACAATGTTTATCAAGAGCACTACATTGCTCTTTAGAAAGCACAACAGATAAAGAAAAGAAAGCACTACGATTGTATACAAAAATCATCACAGGTTTCATTTAAAATTACTGTGAGATAGGCAAATTCAAAATTTGAAATAAAACTCAAATCTTCAACAAGCCATAACTTTCTCAATTTTTATTAGTTTTAAATAAAGTATATATCAAATTAATCACATTATTAAGATCTAAGATTTAATATACATATTACATGTTTAAAAATGTAAATATAAATAAATTTAACTAAATTAAAAAACCTTAATAGTAAAAGCATCGCATATGACTAATTTTTGCACTATAGTACTGTATAAAAAGAACTATTATTTACGAGTAAGAATTTGGATTTTTAGTATATAACTAGTGCTTTTATAATAAAGTAGCAATGCCAAGCAATGCTTTTTCTAATATGTTGGCAGTGCTAATTTATTAGCCAGGACAAGATTGACAACCTCAAGAGACGATCTCGTCAGCCACGTATTTTGGCCTACAAAAGAAACTCAAAAAGCACTACCCGTACTATACTATGTAACCAGAGATGGATGGATCATGGAGCTAATGGCAAAGGTAACATCCCATATCCCTCATATAACTCGGTACAATTATAAACACCAATATAGTTTTTTCTTTTCTTTTTTGACCACTGAGGAAGAGCAAATCCCCTTACAAATTTATTAAAACAAAGAAAAATCAAAACATGGAAAAAGACAAAGAACGTTGAACGCAATTGGGCCTAGGCCAAACTAGCAATTTTTCTTTCTCCTCAACTAGAGAAACTCACGCACTGCCACAATTAACACGCAGCAATAAAACTCAAGGCTTCCATCACCACCTATTGTTTGCTCTGTTCACCGTCCAAAATCCTCGCCTCCTACATCTGCTGCAGATTCGCCAAAAATTTATGGGTTGTCGCCGTCGTCGACTCTGTTCACCGCCATTGTTGTCGATCGAGGATCCAATAGATTCGACCAGTCGTGAATCGACATTCACCGAAGAGAAACGATGATGCTGCACTGTCGCTGATGGCAATTTCCAGATCTCGATCCGATTATTAGCTTCTTTCATCGTTAATGGCGCGCGGACCACCATCATCGCCTTGAACAGCAGCACCAACCCCTATGGATAGATTTGAGCGACCCCCTTACATCACGCCTCACGGCTGCGGTAGTGTAAATAATAGGAGATCTAAGGATAGGAGGAGCAGGAGAGGGAGAGGGACACGGGGGAGAGGGAGGGGGAGGTGGAGACTTGCGCCGTGGGGGTTTTGGGGTCGAGGAAGGGATTGAGGAATAGAAGGATGTGGGTTTTGTATTTTATTTTATTTGATTTCAGATCATTAAGTAAAAATACATAAAACTCTTTTTCCTGCCATATTATTGATTTAATGAAATTAAAAAAATAGAAAAAATCTTGTCCACACACATAATTAGATCGATGGCTTATATTTGATCCTAGGTTCACAAATAAGGACGGAGTTCTCATTATAACCCAATCATATATATATATATATATATATATATATATATATATATATATAATATTAGGTTCAAATGAGAACCATGTCTTTAGATGTGAACCTAGGGTTATTTATGGGCCTTAAATCTAATTAAATGGATGAATCAGATTTTTTTATGTATTTCCTTATCTAGTTAAAAGCATTAGGATTGTATAATAAAATCACTACTGGTGTATATAACCGAAATATTAATAAAGCACTGTGATTGTATAATTAAAACACTGCTGGTATATAATAAAAGCACTAGTTCGCAAATTCGTATATAAGGACATGGTTCTCATTTGAACCCGCCCCTACACACACACACACATATATATATATATATATATATATATATTATTGTAGTTAATTAGTCAAAATAAGTTACGATTTTGTAATATGTTGATTGGAACAGTTGTCCGAAGTAAGTGATATGTGCATAAAGTAAAAAAATAAAATAAGAGTTGATAATGCTATGGCAATTCGAGTTTGGACAAGTTAAAAAGATAACAAAGTGTAATTGTACTGAGTATTCCATCAAAGATCATATTGTGTATGGATTAAAAATAATCAGTAATTTACTATTCTAGTTTTAGTTGTTTTGTCTTCGTAAAATCATATAATCCTTCAAAAACAACAAGTTATTCACATCCTCGTCGCGGAGAAAATTTCAATCATTTATCTAAATCAATTGACACAGAAAAAAAAAATCATCACTCATACATACATATACAAATTCATATATTTTTCATTTCACGAGACCTAAGTCGTCAAACCAGACAACCTAAGTAACACTTAAACACACATGAGCAACTAGCAATACTCAGAATTGTCAATGAATAAATTTGGAAGAAATGATGCATTACCTTGACTGCTTATGCACCGCAGGTGAAAAAAATAGACTTATATTAGAGAGGTTATTATTGACCCATTCCTCAAACTTATGCACGAGAAAAAGAAAGGTAGAGAGTGAGAGAGATGCGAATAATTAGTTCTCTACCCTAATTAGATAAGAACCTACCAAAAAATATTGATGTTTAAGCGCCAAAAGAAAAAATGACCCTCCAAGAATTGAGACGACTGTGAAATCTTTTTATTTTAGGGATATGTTATTTATCTATCAAAATATTTATGTTAAACTAAATTCAGAAATAATAGGAAATAGGGTCTCCTTAACATGCAAAATACCAGTAAATACGATCAATGTCCGTACTTGTAAGAAAATACAACACAAAAATAATCAAAACCCAAGTAAATTAAGGCATAATCAAACAAATTAGTTTTAAATTTTAAATTTTAGGAAAAAAATTGTAGGGAATTAGGTTAATTTACCTGGACGGTCTTCGAGAATCTCAACATTGAGGCGTTAGGAGAGTTGCAAATTGAGCAACTCAAAATTCCAATTGGCTTGTCATTTTTCTTGTCAGAGGTGCCGCCGAGCATAGGGTTTATGGTATTCTTCTGGATCATCGTCATCTCGCATGGCAGGACGAGTGCAAGCAAGCAATTTAAGACGGGCGGAGGACCTGGTAGAATTCATGGTTGAATTTCGCGAGGAATGTGTGGGCTTAAGTGAGAATGGTAGAGAGAGAGAGAGAGAGAGAGAGAGCTAAGTGTGATCATCGGGTGCGAGAGTCAGGGTCAATTATCTTGCCCATTGGACCCTGATTTGCTATTATGCGTGTGTGATAAATGAATTAGGTTGCACCAACTTGGCTTGGGTCTCAAATTGAAGAACTAAAAGTGGAAAACTGAAATGAAGAATTTGTACAATATTAATATTTAAAAATAAGTTTCATGTTAAGTTTTATATTGACAAAATAACTTATAGTAATTGTTATTGAGTGGATGAAGGATTTTATTTACAACAGACAATATATTATTCTCTTAATTAATTACACAAAAATAATTTTGATAACATATTTATAAATATATTTGTTAGTAATATTATTAGTGAGTTATTTTGTATAGTCGAAAATGCGATGAGGTGATTGACTTCCAAGGTAGATTGCGGGAATATTACAATTTAAATCGACTCATTATTTTTGAACAATATCTTATAAAAGAAAACGTTTATTTCTATGATCTTATTACTCCAGTGAAATCATACATTTTAGACCAAAGTATAAAATTTTATTACTTCTAAAACTAAATCTAATGATATTCTTTTACAAGACCAACATTCCCTATGTTATCTCTTTATTATGTTACAAGAATGTCAATTATTGTATCTGGTTGGTGATGTATGTTGAACTTCATTAACTATATTTTTTTCGTTTGATTTTCGATTATATATGATATTCAATTATATTTGAGTAGGTTGGTCGGACAGACGCTTGAATTTGTCAGTTGAACAAAAATCTTTTAGTGAACATAGGTTAGCAAGCTTGTCTGAATGTAATATTTTTTTTTGTGGTTAAAAAGCTTGTATTTTGTACAATAGTGACACAAAATACAAAGTAGTAGTGGTCATGAGCTCATTTATTTCTAATAATTTAAAGATAAATAGAAATAAATATTATAATTAATTTTAATTACCGAGTGAACAACTCCAATTTTAAATTCTATAAATTTATCATAACCAATAACTTAAAAAACATATATTGTGTAATTTTAACCGATACATCCCGAGGATATATTTTATAAAAATAATATGACTAAAAATTAATATATGCTGAAAATGTAAACCCTGTAATTTGTGGTTATCCTGAGTATCCGAACTCCGAGTGTAATCTATCATACAACTTGTTGTCCTACTACCAATATGATGCATGGATAGTATATAAATAGTGGGTTTTTTAATACGTAGTTTGCGTGTACATTAAGTTTACGGATGAAAATCAAAAAAAATTATCTGCTATTCGATTTAAGTTCATTGTTTAAAAGAACGTATGAGATCGACTAGTCAAAGTTTTGTAAAAATCTTGAACACGCTCTTAGTTTTGATAAGAACCAAATCTCGTCTCGATTCGTGATCTACTCAACTCAACTCAAATAATATTCGAACAAAACTATCCGCTAATCGATTTCAGTTTATTGTTTAAAAGAACATATGAGATTGAACAGTCAAAATATTGTAAAAATCAACACACTCTTAGTTTTGATAAAAACCAAAGCTCATCTAAATTTGTGTTCTACTCGTCTCGACTCAAATAAAACCCAAACAAAACTACCCTATATTCGATTTGAGTTCATTGTTTAAAAGAACTTATGAGCTCGACTAGTCAAAATTTTATAAAAGAACTTAAACACTCTTAGTTATGATAAAAATTAAAGCTCGTCTCGATTCGTGTTCTACTCGACTTGTCTCAAATAAAATTCAAACGAAACTACCCGCCATTCTATTTGAGTTCGTTGTTTAAAAGAATGTATGAGCTCGACTAGTCAGAATTTTATAAAAATCTTGAACACACTCATAGTTTTGATAAAAACCAAAGCTCATCTCGATTCGTGTTCTACTCGACTTGACTCAAATAAAATTCAAACAAACCTAAACATAAAGATTAAGCTCAATAAGTTTTTCAAACAAGGTCGAACACTACTACACTCGTCTCAATTTGACTCGTTTATAACCGTAATTAAGTTTGGAAAATTATGAAACATATTTTTTATTCATTAATTATACATTCAGTTATTTTTATTTTAACAAATAAATGGGTACATTAATAAAAATAAAAAACTATAAATTAAGTATTTTTTTTGGAGTGGTTAAACTATAAATTAAATAGAAATCACAAAAATAGAAAAGGAGCCAAATCTAATGTACCTAATTTTACCCAACACGATTACACTATTGAGGCTTCTTTGTTCATTACCTTCTTCAACCTCTCGCGCCCTTTTTTTCCCTTAACCTATTTCAGATTTGCAATCAGCAGCCGCTTAAGAAATCAATATTCCGTGTGAAGATTTCACAATTTAATATTCCCAAAAATTGGTTGTGATCGAATATTCTAGCAATTGTGGAGGAATTATCAAGGGCCTTAGTCTGTTAACCAGAACATAATTGTGCTGAAGAATTAAGTTACCCGACTGGTGAGTTCAAGTTTAAAACACATCTCCATCATTATTGTTTGAATGCAATGTTATTGTTTTTTTTTTTTTTTTTTTTTTTTTTTTTTTTTTTTTTTTTGTATTTGGTGTTGTTTAAATGTACTTAATTTGTTAGTTATTGTCTGTTTGTGATTTAGCATATATGCATTTGCCAATTATGATTCATAACATATATATTTGAGCAAATCTTGGGTTAAGGATAGTGATTTGAAGCCATGAGTTTATAGGATTTTCTTTCCATTTAGTTTGGCTAATTTTCATGTTCGATGCGTAATCGCTTTGTTGGATATGTATTTTTGTTTAGCTAGTTGAGCTAGGTTTGATGAGATTATTGCTGTCTGAAATCTTAAGCCATTAAGGAGAGATTTCCACAATATTGTCACAAGATATGGCACTTGGTGAATTGAGACAAACATACTCCCATCAAAACAAAATGAAGGATAACAAAGAGAGCAAATAATAATAGATTATAATGTAGCTTAACAATGAGTTAATGAACACGTGTGTTGCACTACTATATATATACACACACACACATAGTTATCTCAAAGAAAGTATTTTAGTAATGACAACACGATTATGATATTAAAGTTCTCTGATTATCACCATTTTCCTAGTTATAAGACAAATAATACAATGCTTATATAAATAGTTCATAGATGTAAAACACAAGACCAAATAAGTACACCCCTATTGATTTTGTTATATAAGAAATGGTTGAACTTATATTTCAAATAATAAAAAAGAGAAAAAATTAAATTTTTAAGTTTATTATGGCCATCAGATTTGAACTCAGGTCATGTTTAAAATGATTGACCCTTTAGAGAAGAAACATATACAACAATAACATCATGCCATACATATATACTATGATTTATCCAATGCCATGCACATTGAGTCTGGAAGAAGGAAGAGAAACTCAAACTGCCCTTTATATACCAATTGCAAATTATAAAGATCCTATAAAAGAATACAACCTTTTTGTCCTTCTTGTTGTAGACATGTGCTTTGCATACTATATTCTTGGTGGTGGTCCTTGGTTAAAAAGAGAGGTGTACTTGTAGACTGGTAGTAGGTAGAGTGGTCCTTTAACTATTAAATAGTACTGCAATTATTTCACTGTGGGAACTTAAATTTAAATGTATAAACACTACTCTGTTAAAGGTCTAAAGCACTAGATCATTGGTTGCGTTAGGTAAATGTGACAAAAATTAATTAGGCAGTTCAAGGAAAGGCTTAAATCACCAGAGCATTGTTTGTATATATGTGTTTGTGTTTGTGTGTTTGTGTGTGTGTGTGCGTGTGTGTGTGTGTGTATTTGTGTAGTTAATAAATAAAGACTACCCTGAAATTTAGTTTAATTATAGATAGGCCCAGCTATTGTTCATCTGCACAAATATATAAACCTACTGGTATTTTGTTCTTTTATGAAAAAAAACATGGGTATGAACTATATATATATATATATATA